>JAHZMY010001201.1:0-11112 GCA_027743915.1 Seira sanloemensis
TCAAACTCTTTTGAAACTTATCCGCCTTCAGAATGGATTTCCAATAGTACAACAAGGACACAAATTACAAAGTAAAAAAGAAACAAAACTAGTCCAAATCCATCTTTGGAGAAAATTACGTAGCATTGCTATAAAGTACAAATTGTTACATAATGAATTCTAGCTGAGGACGTAAGTATTTACCAAACTCAAGTTGCTACACGATAAGAGCGACTATTGAATTCTAAATTGAAATCTAAAATTCAATAGTCGCTCTTATCGTGTAGCAACTTGACCAAACTTTATGAGATTCTTTTAATTTGAAGAGCATGAAAAAAAACTCACAAATACTTATATGAAATATTTTGCATAATCTACGGGACTTACTACTTACTAATACTAGAACAAACTAATTGACTCTGTCGTTCATGAACCAATGTGAGCTCCTTTTTTACAAGGACCTGCTTCAATTTTCGGCGATTCCCAGCCAAAGAGGAAGCGGCATGGGCGACTCTTTTTTCCACGCAAAACAATGGAATGGCAATCACGGAGGAAATTACTCAGGCGATCCAATAAAGCATGGAATGGGCGCAAAAATTGTATGATATCACGTACACTTCCCATTTAGCCACTATCTATTGACTGTGTACATAGCAAGAAAATTACATTACAAATTGCTTCGAGTGGATCTAATACGTTGTCATAATACGTGACCAGCTGCTCAAATAGGCTTTTAATTTTTTGAGAGAAAAGGGTGGCTCTCCTCTTCTGCCGCCTCTACTCATGACGAAAAAAATAGTTTTTACAAGAGTCTGAAGTAGCGTGCAGACTCCAGCCAGCCCCTCTGGCAGTAAACTTTTGAAAGTTGAGCGTGTTGACAAAAACAGGCTGGAGGAAGAAGAAACCTGCTACCACCGCGCGGCCATTTACCGTGCTGTGTTTTGCTTGTCACCCACCAAAAAATTGCCCTTTTGTTAAACGGCCCATTTTCTCCGTGTTTTGCTCTTTGACGAAATAATGAATGATCTGGAGGGCTACAAGAGAATGTAGCGCTGTAATAATGGGAAAGGATAAAAAATACTTTTCTTGTACGCATTTCGCCACCGTACCATTTTCCCACCCTCGCATTGCCAATATCATGGGTGTAAGTATTTGCTCTCGTTCTTGGAGAAATGGCTTTGCTTCATTCTTTCTCTCTCTCTCTCAGCAAGTCATCGGTCTCATTAAAGTGAGCTGGGAAGCATTAGTCACAAGACCGTGGTAACGTGCGGTGGTGTCTTTAAGATGACGCCTAAATGGAAAAACTTTTTTCGCCATTTTTTGCGGCGACACCCTCTTTTCTATTTGAAGGTTCATCCATTACTCGGATGTCTGATGCAAATGTAATCTTTCGGGTTGTCTCAACTCCCAGAGAGTAAAAAAAAAACTTAATGTATTCCAGTGTCTTGAGTCTTGAACTTTGGCGTAAGAGGGGGTCCAGTAATTAATGACTTGCGTCCTAAAATGGGCAAACTCTCCTCGTAGGTGAAGTACCGAATGGATATGATATGGAAGAGAAAGAATCCTCAAGCTTGGAGTATGTAAGTAAGTGGTTTGCTCTCGCATGCCTTCCAATTCTTCTCGTTGGAAAAAATTGTGCCTGGGAAGTTGGAGATGGGAGAGCAATGACGGTTTGGCTTTATAGGAGAAAGTGGTTTTTATGGCAGATGGACTCGGTGAAAGCTTAATCAATGAACTTGATGATGAATCGCAAAATGCGGTCTTAATGGCATTTTTATTCCGAGAAACGGTACAAAACGAGTGTGCACTTCAACAATACAATTCACTTCCGCTGCATTTCACGTAATTGTCGGAGCGAAAAGGTTGTAAACTTGGTGGCGGTGATGATTTTGGTGCATTTTGATTAAATTTGCGAGACTTTCGAAGTAAGCAATGAAAAGGTCTCATGAGCACACGAATTAAGAGACCTGACTCATTGCCTGTAAGGATATCGAGCACCTTTTAAGAAATCTTTCAGCGGAGATTCGTAAATTGCGCTACCTCTAACCACACTATCCCCTAAAACAAAGGAAAACGACACACCGTACAACCTTGTTGATTGGTGTAAAACTTGACATGATGAAGAAATGTTTTTGCACGGATCTGAGAAAGCTACGCAAAATAATATTTTTTACATTTTCCTTATATAAGGCGTCTCTTTTAAATTTGATTTAAACAATCATGCTTTAGACAATTTACCAAAAGCCTTTATCCTATAACGAAATTTCTGCCTGTGAATTACAGCCGACGCTCCAAATAAAAGGATTTACGATTTGAGCATGTTTCTCAGACTCTCGTTTTATGAGGGCCACAAGGGAGCCTCCATCTTGTAAAGTTAAACGATACATTGTGAAAATCATTAAAAAATGCTTCATTCTCCCGTAGCACGTCTCCTTCCCTGCCAGCGAGACAAATGAAGCCATAAAGAGAGAAAAAAGGCTCTCCTTATTATTATTACCACTTGTGTACTTTATACCGTAATGAATGCCTATGCATACACCCATCCACATACTCGAACTGCCTGCCTTCGTATTCTCCAGTCCTCTCCACCCCAAGTTTCATTTTCTCCTGCGGAGGGAAACAACGCTCTCCGTCGTTTTATCAAAGTCAGTGAGCCTTTTTTCCTCGACCGAAGAAACTGTCTTCAACATTTTTTCACACGAGGAAAAAAACTTTTTTTTCTTCTTTCATAGCACATTCACTCATACGCCACGAGAAGACAGATATAAAGTGGTAGATGGAGACAATGAAAACCAACAAGAATGAATGACTCTTTTTCTCCGAGTTAAAATAAAAAAATAAACAAATCTTTGTAGAAAAAGAGAGAGTCTAAAGAGATCTCATGAAAATCATATCATGTTTAAGCAAATGGAGGGAGAAGCTAAAATTTTTTGTCTCTTTCCTTGGGAGGCGGACACATTCCAAACTTAATCTCTCTTCCTGAAAGGAAGATAACCTGAGACAATGAGATAGTGCCAGAGAAAAGGGGATGATACCACACATCAGCAGACAATAACAGAGGGAAAAACTCTTTCCAGTGAAAAAATGGGTTTTTAAGTCAACTCATGTATGCTGATTAGTTTTTGTGGGATGTTTAGGAAAATTTTGTAGAGAAAATATTTTTAGAAGAAGGTGATGACTGCTCGGGATAAAAAAAACTTTAAAATAAGTAATTCGACTCTGTAAAAGAAGTGACTTTGGAAAATGTAGAGGAGAGAAAAGGGAATTACTCTTTCTTACTTTTCTGAAACGACGAAGAGAAACTTGTCCCCACTCCGCTCCTGACACATGCCCTTCTCGCCCATCGACTTGCTGTCGATGAAGATGGGTGGGCTGACTCCAGACTGGAACCACTTTCCCTTCCAGCTCTCCGGGAGAACGCAGTTATCTGCAAAGAAAATAAAGAAAAAAAATTGATGTTATTGCAAAATTCCAAGAGATGAAAGTAAATTCAAATGAGGCCAAATGAAGAAGCACTCGAGGGCAAACAAGAGAGTTATAGTTGAGTGAAGGACGCTCTCAGCTCACACAAGTAGTTCACTCGAGAGTGAAGACTCCTTCAGGAAATGAGATCAAGGTCAACGAATTACAGGTTCTATTGCAATTGACATGAATGAGAAAGGAAGAGAAAGTCGATTTTCCCTTCTGCTAAATATCTACACAAAAACATGCTCAGAATTTGCATGGCTCATCATGCCCTGATCAGTTGATGAAAAGATATGTTTCCTCCAGGAGATACTTGACTTGCTCTTTATTTTACATCCTTACGCTGATATATTTTTTAGCTAGGTAAATAAGTGGAGGAAAGCGAAGAGAAGAGAAAGAGAGAAGAGAAAAGTCTCTTCTTGAAACCCTAACTCTTTGTCATTATTCTCCTCTTTTTGCATTTTTCACTCGAGAGGAGCAAGTTTGAGTTGACTGAGTCGTCCTCCATCTCATCGGTGGAGGATGAGACGTCTACGAAACAGGCGGAGAAACATCATCAATATCTGTCAACAGCATCTGACACATACTTCACTCAAAAATGCTGGAAAAAACGTTCCGTAAGAAAATGAATACAGACCAACACCGAGTGTAAAACTTCCATACTGGAGGAGCTCGGTTTGATGATGATAGGAAATTTAATTTGCGGAAATTATTTGACAGCTGACTCAAATTAATATTTATTGCCCAGATTTTATAAATAAAGCATAAATGAATAATTATATTTGTAATTTTATTCGCTTACCACAATAAGAACCAAGTTGTATTTTAAATCCGTAAACATATACAAAAAGGATAAGCATTTGACATGAAGCATTTTTGAGAATACAAAATATTTAGTTAAAGAGTGTAAAGCTACTGTTTTTGCAGATTGAGCATTTTCTTGCTCTGATATTTTCCCTTAGGGCGGCTCGACAGTAAACAATTCTTGCGGTAAAAGTTGCACAGGCATGGCTTGCTCATGTCCTTATGCATTCCTATCATCTCTCCTCACAACGTAACTTTTTTATTGGTAAACTATCTCTCACTCCAAACATCTTCCTTGAATGCTTGACTCTGTCGCACAAGTTGCTCAAACTCCGTCCATATTTGCCCTGTAGTTAAAATGCAACTTATTCCATACAAAGTATCATTTTGGCCTATGCAATTTCAAAAAAGGAATCCTCCTCTCTCTCTCTCTCTCTCTCTGGAAGGGAAAAAAGTACAAGTTCTCATGTTTATTTCGAGTGAGTGCACATGGAGGGAAGAAGATGCCAATACGAAGAAGGCTGTAGGATAGAGTAAGGAAACAGGAAACATGCAACATTGCTTCTTGCTCCGCTGCTCTTCTTCACTGCACCAAAATCTCATCATCATCCGAAAAAGAAGGGAAGAAGAAAAAAGTTGAAGAAAACGAATGAAAAGTTCTTTTTTTCTTTGAAACACTTGCACTTCTTCCGTGTACCGTCTGTTGTGCATATGGAACCAGAGGAGGAGGAAAAAATGGAGGAAAAAGGAAGTCGACAGAAATCGATCGAATAATAATTGGAGGAAAAAAAGGCTTTCTTGACTATTGTAAAAGAGCTCCAAATAATAATATGTGCACAGCTGAATGCGTCCATTCAGTTTGAGGTCAAATTTATGAATGAAATGAAAAAACTTTTAATTGCAAACCATTTTCCATGTAGGGCATTTATAATATTAGTGACTCATAGATTGTTCATAAACATGAAGTTGGCATAACCTTCGGTTACATCCAATAATCAGTTACATTACAAATTTTCTTCTGTTTGATTCATTAAGTGTTTTATCTTCATCTTTCGTAAACTGTGATTGTGTGGTCGAGTGGTGAAGACGTTCGCCTGAAGTGCAAGTCTCAAACGAGCTTGATGTGCAGGGAATGAGGCTGAAGGAAGCTGAATGCATTCAGCGATCCCTTCCTTCCAACACACGGAATAATGCGCTTTTCTCGCATCCCTGGACTTGCTCAGTCAGCGAAAGACTCAGGTTCGAATCCTGACACAATCACAACAATTTTTTATCTTGTAAATTTCAAACTTTTAAACCTCCAGCTCTCACTAAAAACGCTTCAACCAGAATTTTCTCAAATTGCATACATCCCTGCTGGGCGGTTAAGTCGTAATTGTAAATCCAGATCACGCGTCCAGCACCATATCGTATATTTTTTTGTGAAACTTTTTCCCTCCTTTCTCCAAAATTATGAGAAAAAGAAATGATTTTTTGTATTTCCTCTACAGAAAATTGTCTCCAGCTTCATGGCAGATCAATTATCTTCCTCACGGTTTCATCACTGTCACACACAAAGACTTTCACCAAAATTGGATTAATATTATGATGAACACACACATGTACGACGTACTCTCACTCCTACTGAATTTCATTTCAAAACGTTCCAGGAATACGGAATTGGGAAAGAAAATGGAGATTTTTTTTCATACACATTCAATCATTTTCTTTGCAGTTGTCACAATACCCAAAAAAGAACTCTCGCGTACCTGGAAATATTGCCTGAAAAAAATGGAAAGAGTAATGTGGTGTGTGTGGGAGCTGAATTAAAAACGGATCATAGTCATTTATCAAGTGAGTATGGTGAAGTGAATGACGGACTCAATCACAAATTACAATGGGAGAATATACATATGAATGCGCAATTCAGAAAAAAATTGAGAGAAAATGTAATTCTGCAGAGAGAGAATTAAGTAAAGTGAAGAATGTGGAGTAATCATGTGCACGACAAAGATTTTCAGTGAAGCCTGCTCTGCTCTCAGATCGTTTTGATGAACTCAATGTCATCATCGCCCAAATCAATTTTCCAATTCAATAAATGCAACATTTGTGATTAATGATTAAAAGCTTGGCATGATTGAGCAGTTAAACTGCTGGAGAAAATTGGATGGCATACGTTTGTATAATATCGAACTGCATTGAAACTTCCTTTTCCGCGTGACTGAGCCAAATCACAAAAGAAGAATCTGTGTTGTTTCCACCCGGATTTCCAACTGGAAAATATTTTGATCCGGTGCATTTCCTTTCTCCCAGCTGGAAAAAATGATGCACTCTCGAAAAAAATCATGCAAAACAAATGTATTCCGATTTTGGAAGCAATGCAGCGTTAATGAGAAACATGCTTTCTGCTGCACTTTCCCATGTAATTCAACATGATTTGGAGGAATTTTAATGAATGAGAGAATTGACAGCTGTTTTCCCTTGTCACTCTTTTCAGAACACTCGAGAATTTTTTCCTGTGCATTGTCAGCAACTCCCATTGACTTCAAAGTGTAAACAAGTGAAATAATATGACTGGAACTGAACAAAATGTAGTTCATACTCACATAGTCTCGTTGTGTTGCGTAATAACAAGAGTGTATCGCGTCTGGAAAGTACACGTGCTATCAAATCATTGTGTGTAATATTCCTCCACTCCCTCCTACTGCTTTCCAGAAACGTTTTTTCTGCTTCTGCCATTGAAATGAAAATTAGCTGGAAAGGGTCCTTCACACCCACTCGTGCATACGAACTCATAAACACTTTCACTTCATTTTGGGAAGCATATTATTATTGATCTCGGGGAAAATTACCNTCACACCCACTCGTGCATACGAACTCATAAACACTTTCACTTCATTTTGGGAAGCATATTATTATTGATCTCGGGGAAAATTACCAATTTGCCGGCACCGCACACGTTGAATCAAGACTTGTGTGCGTCTCTTCTGTGGATGATGATGCTGACTCTGGAAAATTAGGAGAGGAGACGAAGCACGATGGTGTGCTGCTGGGGCCTCCGCACACACATTATTATTAGCATAGTTCAAGTGGCGTGTTCATATCGAACAAGGGAAATATTGTGTGCTGTTTCCCCGTACTCAAAGTGAATTATGACGGAGAGTTTCACTACAAACTCATACGGCATAAATTAGGGATGCATGGATGGACATCATTAAACCATCAGTCAAGTCAAGAGGATCAACTCATCAGAAAAGAAGGAGATACTTGACGAGATGGGGAGTAATACGGCTTATTTCATATGACGAGAAGCGAGTCAGTCAGAGAGAGCCCAGGCTCATTTCATCACTTTAACATTGCGGCAGAGGATGCTCCAAATTTTGGGTAAAATTATATAGGGGATGTGTGTGTACCTTTACGTTCACCCCTGGAAAAAACTGGAGATTGTTTGCCTTGCATAATTTGTGTGTTCAGATGAAAGACAAAATGAGCAACAGTATTCAAAAGCTGTAGTTGTATTCTTCTCCACGCATTTGAAATGGCTTCTTCCCAGGTAATCTTAGGATTGCCTTGCATAATTTGTGTGTTCAGATGAAAGACAAAATGAGCAACAGTATTCAAAAGCTGTAGTTGTATTCTTCTCCACGCATTTGAAATGGCTTCTTGGTACTAGTAAAGTGCAAAGAGGGATGTGGACAAAATGTAAGAGTCTTGTTGTGGAAGGAACTCTTCTGCCTCTCCACTTGAATATTTCCTGGACCAACCGCACAAGAAGGGTGAAGACAGAGAAACACTTTAAAATCGCGTAATGACCTTTAATTGAATCTAATCTGGTTGAGTTCGTCTCGACAAGATTTTCACAATTTTCGAGCCCAACTTGGGGAGTAAATCAAAAAACGTGAAGTGGGGAAGGAAATAAGAGACTCTTTTTTGTCGAGTTCTGGAGAAATGAAACTTTTTGGAATATAATTCACAAGACAAAATGAACTTATGGACCACTTGAGCCAATTAACTGGCTAAAACGTGTGTGTGTTTCTTCTCTTTACAGCTTTCCCAAATCTCCAAGAGATGGAGTGCCGCGAAGAATAATGTGAAACATTGTTTAAAATCGATTTCCACCAGAGGCATATTGTACATGATTTCCCTCGTTTTTAAAAAAGCAATAAACTTTGCCAAGGAAAAGTGGAAGGCAATGATGCAATCAAATGCAGTCATTCATAAAATTGTCCTAGAAAACTTTTCCCCTCGTCTATTTACTTCCCTGTCTCTCTCTAATCTACGATATCAAAGGCTCGGCAACAAACTGATTTCCTCTTTTCCACCAGAGTAACTACAGAGAAGAAATTGGAAGAAATTTAGCCAAGGTCAGACAATTCCATGTAATGAGCAGTGAAACTTCCTGCAGAGGACGCAAACAAAACAGCCCCCACAGACTGATCAAATGGAACAAAAGAAGAAAAAAGCAATAGAATTCCAAGGAAACTTTTTTTGCAGGGGATGGCTGAAAAGGATGACAATGGAGTTGTCCACATAAAGTCCAGAAGAAATGGCTGTGAGAATAAGGACGAAAACGAGAGAGAATGACATGACACGTTTGGAGAAATTCTCGCCTTTTTTTGCCGACCAAGAAAAATATAAAATTTCCAATAAGTAGTGTATGGGAATCGAATCTCATTCAAGTTTCAGTTCGATGAATGGAAATTCCTCTTTTTGTAATGGGAGAACCGAAGACGAGCAACTTTGAATTCGGAAGGAGTAATAAAAGGTTTGATGCGGGAGTCTTGAGTGAGTGGATTTATATGAAAGAAACGTAATTGTTCAGGTCGGATCAAAAGGAGAGTAGTGGGTAGGGTGACAATGAATTTGAGAACACAAAAACTTACATGCGAGCAAAGGGTGGAAACTCAAGAAAAAGTGGATATTTGTTAGAGAACCTTAATAATGTTCCGGAAATACAAAACCGATTAAAATATGTGAAGGATATGATTGCGATTGTCGTGTAAAATTACACTTTCTAACTCAACATTTTCGAATTCCGTGACTTGACAATGCTGTGTGGACTTTTAATTTTGAAAGCATTTTGTAAAAGTAAGATTTTACGGAAACTCCCGGGTGGCAATCCAACAGTCATACATTCATTCGGCAAGGCCACCCGTTGTGAACTCACATTTTCATATGAAATTCATATTCCAATTAAAAAATGCAGTGCTCACATTTCGCCCATATTTCACTCCATGGATTACCCTTGGAATTAATTTCGTTGCGAAATTTTGCTCCAGACTAAATCCCTACGTCTCCTCCCTTCGCCGTGAATTTCCACAGACCAAACATTTACTTTGTCGAGCTCCTCTCAATCTTGTGCAATGAGCAGATGCTCACTTGAAACATTGTAAATACACAAGTAAGCAAGTAATATATGAAAATGCTGCTGATCCGTAATTGGCTTAAGTGTCAACTGCAATGTAGCATTCAATTTTCACTCATTCCCCCTTCCAAAACACGTATAGGGTTTGCAGAGTGCTCCAGGTTTAATTTCATAAGCCATGCATCCCCAAGTCTCAAGGTTATCCCTGCATTTCCATTTCCACTTTGAATATGAAAATAAATTGTGTAAATAAGTTTGAACAGGAGAGAGAGAGAGAGAGAGAGAGAGGAGGCCAGAGTACTTGTAGCCTTAAAATTCATACGTTTTTCATGCACACACCGAATATTTTAGGGAGAGACATGGGCTTTTTCTGTGGCTTATGCAAATATCATGGGCAACATGATCCAAAAAGATTTTTCATGAATATTCCATACACATGGATGTAAATGTAGGCTCTCTTGATTATCAGTTTTTTTCTGTTGATCACTGCACAACGTGCTAGTCGTTGGTTGATGGTGATTTTCCCTGATGCACCCTTGCTTTTTGTATCTACGAGAAAGTGTGTGTGTGTGTGCATATAAAGTAATTAAAAGAAGATGAGATGACCCCCAACCCCTGCCGGATTTTTCACCAGCACCCAGAGAGAGAGATATCCTTTTGGTACGGCACACACTGGAAGTGTGAAAGGATTTGGGTTTCTCATTACCCAAATGAGAAAAAGGATTTTCCATGGATCACCGTGGCATTGGCCATCCTCCAGAAACCAGAATGTATTGCCACTGCTCCCCCTTGGGGAAATGGATGGATGAAAATGAGGAGAAAAGGGAGAAAGAGAAATTTAATACGATACGATCTTATCATCTTACCCAAGAGTACAAACTGTGGATATGATGTGGCTTAACGGTAGGAGTGGCAAGCGTCCCTAAGCCGTAAACTGGTAGCTACCACTCGTGTCACTACACAAGCTAATATGGGAACATTTTTGGCCGCCTGCTGGAAAAGCTTCGTGTCTCAGGTAAATTGTGCAAATGTACTCGCAATATATGTAACTCTTGGAATGTATGATCTGTCATGAGAAGCCATTGTCTTCCACCGGAAATACTATCCAAGGCTGGAGACACACACACACACACAAAACAAAAAACATTCCCTCCCTTGTACTCTTTTTTTATTTCCTGGAGCTCGTATTACAAAATAAATAAATGGTGGAAAGCCGTGTGAGTGAGTGAAAGACGGAGAGAGAGAGAGAGAGTGCTTTTGTAAAATTATCTGGTCTGGTGAAGACACGACTTTTGGATGATTATGATATGTGATCTTCTTGTGCTCATAGTTTCACAACATGGCAAAGCAAGAATTCCAGGAGTCAGACAAGAGGCACATACACAAAAAACTTTGTAAAGTGGAGGAAAAAGGCTGTAATAAAAGTAGAACAATACATAAAAAATTATGTGATATTTAAAGCACACTACTACCTGTTTCAAAGGGAGATTGAGAGTGGAGTAGAAAGGCTTCCTTGTTTT
>JAHZMY010001202.1:0-15072 GCA_027743915.1 Seira sanloemensis
GTGATAACCCGCAAGCACGCATGTTTAAATAGTAATAAGACCGACCTTTAAGCTTCAAGATATTATTCTCGAATCATTTCAAATCAGGAGATGGAACTTATTCACAGGCTGCGACAAACATGAATTTTATTGTTTGTGAGCAAAGTTTACAGCATAAAATGTAATTTACTCTACAAGCTTTGTATGCAAAGTCATTGTTAACTTTAGGTGGAACTATGAAAAAGTTTGAGTGTATTTAGCGTAAATCGATGAATAAAAATCATCTTGGAAAACACCAATGATATTTTGGTATTTGGAGGCTTTGACGATTAAGATTATAAAGCATACTTAGTTTGAGATAAATCCGGTTGGATGAAAGAGTGAGAAGGGAAGTTTGAAGCGTTTTAAGTTTAAAGAAAAGGCATTTGGCGTAACTTTACGCGTCATTAGTATCTACTCTGTACAGACACAGAGGCTGTTAAAAAAGGCCTTTCCCTCGAAAGAATAATTTTGTGCAAACCTTCAAACTTTTAGTAACCGGATAGCATAAACCTTCTTTGTGATGGCGTATAAAATACGATATCTTTTGCTTGGTAGAGCATTTGAATTTTTTGGTCTGTGATCCATGACATTCCACTATGAACCTCGCACAAAACCTCCATAAACCTTGTGATTTTGGTGGTGCAAAGTGGCTTAGAAAGCAAAGCAAAGTGAGTATTGACTACCATGGGTCCAATAAAATGCACTACTTTAATGCACATTTTTGGTCTACACACACAACGTACACCTTAGACTAAGTACTCCGCCCGGAATTTTCGGATCGTTCAAATTTTTTTTATATATTTTAGCTGCGAAATTAAAGTGAATTCATGGTTCCACAGTCACATCTTTCGCGTAAAATTTTTAACGCGAAAATATGTTGGCTTTAATCTTACACAGCTTGCCGTATGCGTTGGTGTAAATTTTGATCCCTGAAAGAGTCATGTTTCCCCTAAGCCATTATCTCCATCTCCCATCTCGTTTTTCACTGGGAGCTGCTGAGGAAGAAATTTGCATTAAACAAAGCTTCTATTTGCTTCATCCTTGAAGAGGAGAGGATCCGACAATAAGTCTATGCTATATTTTTCTAGTTTATTTTTTTCCACGCTAATGCCTAGTGTCATTCTCTCATCCGTTTCCGAGAAATGGATAATATGATGAGTAGCACAAAAAGAGGAAAAATATTTGCCCCTCGAAACATATAAAAAGTGAATTACGTTCTTATGTTGTCCCATTCCACTGACAAAAGGGAACTCGAGCATCCTGAAAAAACATTTTGGATGTAATGAATACATACATAATTTAAGAAAGGCATGGGATACAAACCGTCCTGGATAAAGTTCGACAAGCCTAAAAATAATAGATGACGACCTCCTCCTGACGACAATGCCAAGAGGGAGAATGCTTTATGTATATAACTAGAGAACATATCGGCAAGATGGTCTAGCTTTTTTGAAGGGTGTTGTTTTGGAAAAAGTTGTTTTTCAAAACAAATTATTCTATAGGATGGCAGAATTTTAACGAGCTATTTCTCATCTTCTCATTCTTCTTTCTTGACAAACTCAAATGTTGTGATAAAATGAGATCTGCGAATAAAATAACTCTGGTCAAATTAGATGAATACATTTAAAGTTTTAAAAATCCTTTTAGTGTGCCTGAAAAGTTTGTATTTGATTCTCATTTTTATCCTCTTTTATGTTTTGGTTAATTTAGTTTTCGTTTTATTAGCAGGCTAAAAATCAACTAAAGTCAACACTGACTTCCTTCGTTTCCAGCAATATAAAGGCCAGTAATGTTTAACTAAGGATTCAAGTACTTTGGCGTTTTCCATTCTGTTTTATTTGAATCTCTGTTGTAATGGAATATGTGCTTCCATGCATATTTAGCAAGTCAATGCATTTTAAATTAACGAAAAACTACTTACTTTTTGTTTTCTTTTTGACTACTAGAGTTGGAGGCTATGTGGGAAAAGGATTTTTGAAACAATGTTAACCACCAACGTCATTCTTAAACTCGCATGTAATAAATAGTTCAGTTATAATGGACCCAAACATATCCAGGACAAAATGCATAATTCATGCAGACCATCTGAATCACTAGAAGAAATAGGAGAAAGTCCAGGACTATTTTTCTTAATACAAAAATACAGACTCAATGGACCTTTCCAAGCTCATTTTCACCGGCCTAAATAGTGGATTAGAAGGGCTAAACATAAGCAGTAGTCTATGCCACTAGTGCATCATTTCGACTACCTTATCCGTTTTCACTTTCTCCACTATGGAGAGAACGGTGAAAAAGATAAAGGAAAAATGCGGTTAACTGCTGAGAAAAAGTTTGAGTTGGGGTAGAACAGGAGCTAGTATGCAAAAAGAAATCCAGGAAATATATTTTTTCCGAACATAATCATATTTCATTATGGGTCATATAACACAACTTTGTTTTCTTTCATCATGTCGGACTTTTTCCCCNACCTTTGTCTAGTTTGCACGAGACGAAACTGGGGAAAAAGTCCGACATGATGAAAGAAAACAAAGTTGTGTTATATGACCCATAATGAAATATGATTATGTTCGGAAAAAATATATTTCCTGGATTTCTTTTTGCATACTAGCTCCTGTTCTACCCCAACTCAAACTTTTTCTCTCAAAGCTTAAAGAAAACTTGTTTTTTCCACGAAACAAGAGAAAATAAAGCAGCGAAAGAAAATATCTTCACCTTCGCTTAACAGAATGTAAGAAAATGGAGTGGCTTTTATCTCCTACTTTGTTCAACTGTGGCCTAATAATGATATGCAGATCTGGTATGGGCTTCGTTTTGGATGATGTTTTGCTGAATGTAGGCTATGTAGGCTGAATTCCCGGAAGACTATCACGTTTACTCAGTTAACTTGCGACGATGACGGTGAGGACATAAAAAGGAAAAGAGGTTCACTCACTCCAAAATACATTTTTTCGCATGAGTCAGGGAATTGGAGGGAATATGATTCCAGGCTGTGGGATGTTGTGGGCTATGGCGTGCGAGGAATACAGATAGAGGCCTACTTTAGATTGTGATATGGTCCTCATGATGACGAAGAAGTGAAGAAAGTTTTTCGTTTGTGACAAAAATGCCACCTCACCATAGTACTTACTTATAAAAATGAGGACGTCGCTAAACTCGAGAATTCTAGAGTACAGATTTAAAAGTTTAAGGTTTTATCAGATTACTCCAAATTCAACTCCAAAGATAATAAAAAGGCTTCTAGATTACTTTAATAAAAGAGTAAATATATTCATATTATTATTTTACACGAAATCTCGGCTAAGTAAAAAAGTATATGTAAGTAAAAGCGCTTCCATGAATTAGTGCCACAAACCTTGTACGGCCTTTCGCTTATGGCTACAAAATGTTTTCTGACTGCGAATATCTCTATATTTTGAGAATGCCATTGAGACAACCAACGTCATGAGGTTTGAGGGACACATGTTCCATTCCAAAGGTGGGAAAACTGTCAAAAATGTAGATACATTTTTATAATGACCTTTGCTTATTTGAAAAATGTTAAAAAGTGTTTTGTTTTATGGAAATGTACGATTAAATGCAGATTAATCAGTTGAGCAGGGAGCAAAAATTTAACCAAATAGCAGGGGCTTCGTAAGAATTTTAAAGCGTGGCTGCAGTGGTTTATGGAATTTAAAGAACGAAGACACTCGCGGTCCCGGGAGAGTTTGCATGTGTGAAATCCCAGTTGTTCAAACATAAAATGTCAAAAGTGTTTGTAGCAAAATCCAGATAACAAAGAAATGTGAGTGGGCAGTTCATCGTACCGCAATTCTTCCCATTTTTATCATTTAACACACAACCTCTTTTACATAAAACGCTTTGATTGCGCTGAGAATTTACAGTTTTCTCCTCCTTTTCATTTCCTCATAGTAATAAAAGAGATTTAAAGAGCTCTCCTTCATCTCCTATTCTCCTTCCAGAGATATTCTAAACTTTTCAGTTCCTCTTCGCACCACTCACAAGTACTTGGGTTTGGCATGTATATTCTTTAAGACTGTGCCATATTTTTGGCTTACTTTATACTGTCCACGCTCCACTATTTTCTGGAGCTTACATCCGGTTTTTGAAGTGGATTCTCCGTTTCTTTTCTCAAAGGGGATTTTCATGCAGAAAAATCTTTCCTGTAGTTAACATGTTGTAACCATGAGACACAAGTTGCTGGAGAAAAAATTTCAAGGATTTTTACAGAAAATTGCTGCAAAATAAGTACTTCCTCCAGATGGTTCGGTTCTAGTCTTGGAGATTATTTTGTGTAAAGTTTTTTTTGCTCAGAGAAAATCTTTGCGTAGTCCTGCTCTCTTGAACCGTGCATACATGGATGAGCGATAGAGAGTTACCCGAGCCAGTGACTTGTCTTATAATACAATTTGATGTCGAGCTTTTGTCGACCAACTTTGTCTGATGTAGGGACTTTTGTCTAAATCAATCCGACTCATTTCACCTATTTCAATTAAGAATGAGTCTGAGGCTGTAAACCCTCAGCCTGTGGAAACTGTGGAACTATGGAACTATTGTGGAACTATTTTTCCCTCTTGTAATTTCATGATCACATGATTCGTTGTATTACTTATCCATAAAATATTGGGTTTTTGACTTTAGCTTCAATTCGCGGATTATAGCAACTTTAATGTTGTTCAGAAGGAAGGAAACAAAAGAGTTGACTCATCTCATTCATGTGAAGCCCATATTCATATTATTACTTTTTCCTTTGTTGATCACATTGAAAACTAGAGTGAAAAATCATGCTTGTCGTGTTTGTTCGGTCTGGCCTACATACATTGTACGTGCCCAAGTTTTGGGTGCAAAAAGCAATTTAGGCAAGGTTTTATAGCAAAGAAATAAATTGTGCAACCAATAACAAGTCAATTTATACCAACTCCTTAACCAGCTAGAGAATTAGATTAGTTAAATTGGATTCGATTGGATTGGATGTAAGTTTTTACTGTTCACCATATTTACAAATATTTTTAATAGCAACTTGAGCAAGATGACATTATTTTCAAGCACATAATTTTTGAATGTATGTAAAATGTAGTAGTGTTGCATTAAAATATTTAAAGAATAATACACAAGAAGTCATCCATTGACGGTGATGCGACACGATTTTTAACACACCAGGCAAGATATGTCTGGATTTACACGCTAGTGAAACTACCACGAGTCCAGATCATATCAGATGGGTTGTCGACTTCCTCATTTAACTGCTCTGGAAAAGAAGTGAAATGGCATAAGGCAATAAAAAGATACATGTACGGGAAGAAAATATTTAAAGAATAATACACAAGAAGTCATCCATTGGCGGTGATACGACACGATTTTTAACACACCAGGCAAGATATGTCTGGATTTATACGCTAGTGAAACTACCACGAGTCCAGATCATATCAGATGGGTTGTCGACTTCCTCATTTAACTGCTCTGGAAAAGATGTGAAATGGCATAAGGCAATAAAAAGATACATGTACGGGAAGAAAAGTCTCTAAAACATTATGCCTATACGGAACCATCAAGTCTGTATAAAGGCTCATGTCGTTTTTATAGGGAACCACCCGGTCTTCTCCCATTACCCAGCCTCGACATGTAGAAACACTAAAGTGCATGCAATTCCAAAGCTCGCTTCATGAAAAGCCTGGAAATACTTCTTTGCAGCAGCAGCGTCGAGTACACGACATGTAGTTGGAGAAAGTCCGTGTGGCTGTGGCTCATGGATAGGTTGAGTGAATGAGTGAGCCATTTCCCCAGTTGCTTCAGAGCCACCGAACCCGTGCTACTTCTTCTTCCATGGCTCTGAGAAAGAAAGTTGGTGGCTTCGCTACTCTTTTTGTTTCCTACTTTTACCACAGCCCTGAAGTCGATTAAAAATTATAAGAGTTTGCCGAGGCTCAGCTTTAGCGCTCTTTTCTAAAACAAATCTTTTGCTAAAAGATTCTCTGTAGGCACCGACACCAACTAAATTATTGTGATTCTAGAACTTGAAATTATTTAACGAAGAATAATGAAACCCTACTGAAATAATTCTGAAGGAAGTGAAAGTGAAGTATGCCGTTGTGGGAAAGTAACGAGATCTACTTTGTCGCTGGCCTTTCCGTTCTCGTCACGTTGGGAGTATTTGCGAGTGTCGTAAGTAGAGCGAGTTTCGTATCGAAAACGCATTTATTTCTTGTCACATACCACATATCCCATTATTACATTTGAAGCATGTTCCATACAGCCAAAAGCGCCACCGCTCCGCCATAATTTTATTATCGATGTATGGTGTATGGATGAAGCACGCATGTAATATGACTGAGAGAAGCTCATTTTTTGCTTTCATTTTCCCCTGAAACGGATTTAACAAAGCGCATGTAATAATTCTAGGGAGATCATTATATTACATTATTGTGCGACATGGATGCATATTCCATGTCAGTTCCATTGATTTTCCAATTGGAATGGAATACAAAACCAAGAATGGAACTACGAGCTATCGACGACGTACCTTGTTAAAGTTAGCTCATTACTCCTCCCGTGTGTCTGTGTCAATTTTGTAAAACATGATACGAATAAGTATTGGCTGTAGGACATGTATATCGACGCCGTAAATCCCAAACGGATATAAGGCATGCCTTTCAAAATCCTAATCCAAATTAAAAAAGAACATGATTTATAGCTACCCTTAACTCTTTAGTCGACTCAATTCTCATGGTAGATGCATAATGACACTCATGACATACAATTATCAACTCGATGAACATGTATCTATACACTAGGAATTTTAAAAATCCCAGGAAATTATAAATTCGAGTTTGGGCAGATACATGTGGATTAATTTTTTAAATCGAAAAACTGTGTACCAGCACGATATGGTAGCTTTAATTTTTTTGTCCGTTAAAACCACGTGGATTCATTACAAGTTTACGTCCTCATTCTGAAAATGCGCTGCCGATGTGCCCTATACTTACCTTCTCATTTATTACAAACTAAGAGTCAAATAAGATCACTCACATCGATGGCTTTTATATGGTCATTTGAAACGATGTGCCCTAGTATACTTACCTTCTCATTTATTACAAACTAAGAGTCAAATAAGATCACTCACATCGATGGCTTTTATATGGTCATTTGAACAAACTTAATGAAATTGTTCTTGCGTTTCCCGCTAACTCTGGAGATCACGTACTAAGGGAACTGTAAGCGTGATCTCCTTCTCGGGCGTCCATCTGCACTTCCGCTGATATGCAACATAATTTTTTCCATGTCTGGTCTTCGCTAAGGAGCTAGATTGCGATACTGAAAAAGAAACTTTTCTGAATGGCTCTTATGACTTTAAACTTAAATCTTCCCTTCATTCTCATTTACCATAAAAACTACCAATTTCTCTTCGTGTGTCAAAAATTTCTTCCTAATGGCTTCGCACACATTGCACGCCACAAAAATGCAAGTTCAAAATGACGCAATAAAAAACTTTTTCCAAGCTTTTCTTCCGTCTGGTGATTATCATCATTTCTTTTTTGTTTAACTTTTACAGAAGATAAATGAGCATAGCTACAAAGCTACAAAGCTAAGCGAACCGTTAATTAAAAAGAAGGCTTGCGGCATACAGTTTCATTGCACAATAAAATAAAGTTAATTTTCTCGAGGAATTTCCGCAGAAATTGGCAAAAATGATACTGATTTAGAATTCCGCCATAAAGTTCCAAAGAAAATGAAAAAAGCCAGAGCCAAGAAAAAAGTAACATTTACCTTTTACACTTTATGGTATAATGAATCATAAAAATTACACTATGTACCTACACAATATTTAGAGGGAGCCATCCATAAATAACAAAAATTTAAGATTAGTGCATGCTATGCACGAATCTGTTACAAGAATATTTATGGCCGTTTCCCGAAAAACCACATAATATTTAATTGATTGAGAGAAATATCCAAGAATTCGTTAAGAACTATTGTCAGTATTTGATTTAGAAATCGGTTTCAATTCGGGAATGTTGTAAAGTTTAGCACCCAATTTTCACATTGCATTTTGCTCAAAATGAGATGGGCTTTGTCTCTTTACATTTAACAATTGGATCTGACTTAAGGACAAGTATTTATCCAGAAACGTGTGCGTGTTTTAGGTGAAACAGTCACATAATTCAAGAACAACTCCTTACAGAGTTGAAAAAACAAACTTTCCCCTCAGTATTTTACACAACAGTGAACTTGAATGGGACAATGGGAGAAAGAAACGGCTTTTCCTGGAGGAATTATTACAAGCATTTCTTTCCAGAAATCAGGTCCACGGCCGTGGAATACAGGTTTTCTTTACCAATTCATGCTACGTACATACTTTTGGATACTTTTCTTGCTTTTTCTTTGGAAAAAAAACTTTTCCTGTTTGGAAACATGACCCATCCAATGGCAATTTTCTCCACTGGACTACTGCCAATGGAAAAGTTTGGGATAATTTAAAGGATTTTTTCCTTTGAACTGGTGCTAACGAGTTGAGTAGAAAAGTAGAAACTTGTCAACACTATAACTCGGTATTAAGGCGAGAACAAACAAGGCTTACGCCGTATCGCTGACCTCCATACGCCACGTATCAAAAGAGGCAGAAATATCATAAAGGGGCGAAATGAAACAAAAAAATCCTGATTAAACAAATATTTTCTTACTCCACTTGGTTCGTTTACACCAAATTTCTAAAAATAACAAGTGCTCAAGGCAAGGTAAAAAAAGCTATATGATTCGTATAAGCAAATTACAAGTTGTTTTTTGCTATTTTTTTGGAGAAAACAGACGTGTTTTTATTACTTCTAATTTAACTCATTTATCCCCGTCTCCGGCAAATGTTTATTATTTAGTTCATCCGTTTCAGCTTTAGCAACTAGTGGCTACGACCAAAACAATGATTACGCTTCCGGTTCTGGCAGTCCACAAGGCTCATTGAGAAAACGTCCGGCATTCCCCATAATGCATATGTATGTTGTATAAATGGAACACTGCCTAATTACAAAAACGCAGAAAAAACTATACGTTTTCTACTACTCCAATCCAATTTAATTGCTTTCCCCATTACCAATTAAAAAGACCATTTTGTAGGAAAAGTTGGTCACGAACGAAATGGGCGAAATAGCAAATTTGAAACTATACGTTTTCTACTACTCCAATCCAATTTAATTGCTTTCCCCATTACCAATTAAAAAGACCATTTTGTAGGAAAAGTTGGTCACGAACGAAATGGGCGAAATAGCAGATTTGAGAATGAGATATATGCATGTACTCTGCAGGAAAGGAACACGGGCTATTTCCTAAAGAGGGCAGAAACGTAATTGCGTAGGATGACGCTATCTGAGGAGTGCCTATGTACAAATAAAAAATCACAAGTGGAAGCAGGGTGTAGCCATAGTCATCGATTCTAGTCAGTTTCAGTAGCGTTTTCTACATTTTCTAAATACTTTTTTGTTCACAGTAAAAGTTTCTTAATCTGTATGGATGCTTCCAAAACTTTTCAGATACCTGGGAAAATATCCCCGTCTTTGAAGTAGGTCGGCATTATGTGTAGATTTTACTTCAACTTTCACATTGCCCCTAAAATTAACTTAATCACCAAACTACGCAAATAGTGAGAGTATTAACTTTGCTCTGTCAATAGAATATTTGCGTGCCGAAATTGACTCGACGAAGTAAATATTTTGCGTAGTGTTAAAATTTATGACTACCATATCCATAATACGTTCCAAGAAGAGAAAAAGCACCCACAAAAAGTATTTAACCTTCGTCTATTTCCTATAAAAACCACCTTGAACAAATTTAGACCTATTTTAATGGCTCTCAAAGATTACACTTGAAATGGTCCACGGTACGAAAATAATTCTAATTCTGACACGAAAAAACGATCACCACAGGGGTTCCATTGTTTTCCCATTCAAAGCACTTGAGCATGTCTTACGTTCATTTCAAATTGGATTTATACTTCTCCTTTATAAATAGAGCAATTTCCACGAGCAAACTTTTTTCTGTTAAGAGAACAATCCATTTCCTTTTCGAGTGTGGATTGCCCCACGTCCTGAAAATGAACGACGTGCTACTAACGTCATCAGAGCCGACCTCCTTCAATCCCTATTTGGGGAAAGAAAGAAAATGAATGAAATAGTGCCAACACCAAACGGCCCATCAACTGAACAGATGGTACAACAAAAATACGGGGATATCATTATTAACGACTTTATTTTTAGGTGCGAGTCGCTCCCTATTTACATGAAATTCACGAGTTAACGTAATTCTTGCATGAGTTTGTTAAACCCACTTTGAAGGGGAAATCGGTAGCTGTCCAGTGCAGCAAATAGTGAAGTGGTTGTATATCAGCGAATGGCTCACACCTTTCCAAAGTGGAGAGAAGGGGTGAAAATGAATGACAATTTAGGCCTAATAATTCCTGCACGTATACCTTGTTCCTCGATGACTAACTTGTTAGTCGAGAAAGAGAGAGAAAAAAGCGTGATCGAATTAATACTGCGGGTGAAGGGCTTTCCATGTTGTTTTTGGAATTTTGGAAAAAAATAAACCGACGAGACTTGGATGTTGTACATACTCTCACACAACCACACACACTCAATTCATTATTCTCGGATTTTTCTGTTTTGTGTTTACTTTTATTTGCACCTATGCATGCTACTGACATTTAATGAATTCGGCCTTAATCAAATTTTCTCTTTTTTGTGGATGTATTTCAATTAAAAGGGAAAGTTTTTTTTTATAAAAAAATACTGTTGATGAAAAGTACTCGTCAGCCTTTGAGCGTGGGTAAACTTTTTGGATGAGGTTTCAACTAATCAGATCTTGATCCCTGTCTCATTCGTGTTTCCCTTCCAGGCGTATTTTGTGTACAGAAGGGCCGTTGCCAACGGACGGAGAGCAGATGAAGAGCAGGCGGCTTTGGAGAAGGTGTTGTTGCGGAAAGAAGCGATTACCACGAGTAAGTGAAATTATAGACGTATAAAAACCTTCATATATATTGGCAAATTGTAGTTTCTGAATAGTAATGAATCAGATGAATGATGCAACATTATTAGAATTCGGAAAAAGTATCAAAATCGAATTTATTATTGTTCTTGAATCACTGTCATCATTTCTGCAAATGAAATAGACCTTGCTTGTGCAAACTTGGGTGTAATGGGAGTTTTATCTTTGCCGCGGAATAATAAAATGGATTGGCAAACAAAAGAAGTTTGTGATTTATCTCGGATGAAGGATTTGTGAATGTTATTACATGGACATTTGTAGAGAAAGCGGTAGTTTTCTAATTACCGACGATTGGCTTGGAGTTAGACTTTCAGAGACAATGTGGGAGGTGTGGTTGTGGATAGTTTCTGGTAGAGTTTTTGCTAACGATTCATGATTTATCAGGAAAAAGCTAGTTTCTCCGAACCAAAAGGTACTTGGCCGAGTGAAATTGACTAGAATCTGTAATTTACACCCTTCGCTACATCATATATGTTACACATGGGTGAGGCCATTCCATACATGTACATGCCTAATAGAATAAGCTTCTGTCTCTGGGTGAAAGCTATCGCCTTCGTCCAACGTCATTCTTTGTGTGCACAGATGTACACTTTATTTTTTGTTTGATTTAGCTTTGGTGAGAGCATCATCCTGACCATGAAAATGATAAGATAATTGTACACGACTCCCTTTTTTCTGGGAACAAAATGTACATAAAATATGATTCACATTCTAGCTTGTATGACACTTTATTTAATCTCGTAATGAATGTGAGATGGTGAGATACGATGTGAGAGCACGAAACCTTTCTCCAGCCATAATAATTCGACTCATTTATTTCAGGTCCACCCACGAAGCCATTGATCGTAAGCCCGAGCTTCTCCTCTCCGAATAAAGTACCTGCACGTCATCTCCGAAGCGGATCCTACTCTCCAACTCATTACTGTAAGTGAAATAAGATAAGACATGAGACAATGACATTTTCCCTTGTCAAACCAGACATTTTTGTAACTTGACGAAGAAGAGCACAAAAATGCTATAATGTGGATCAAAGATAAAGTACAAAAAATTGAGATGAAGACAACGTTTTGGCTGCAACAACGGTCCAAATAAAGTTCGAAACATATCACGTCCACGTCAAGCTCGACATGCTTTAACTCATCCTCAAACCTAACATTAGCTTTAACATTTACAAAACTCACTCGCGACAGCAATACGTAACATAAACAATAAATAGTGGAATAATTTACTACTATTTCTTAAAACCTATATTATGGTCACAACCTACTAAAAGAAGTTTTTTTTTAAATTTTAACACTTACACGTGTGGTTAAAGGCAATTTCCCACCACCTTACTATAAACATAAAGTGTGAGCAGATCAACAAAACTCACAAACTATCAACAAAGTATGAAGACTCGGTGACATTTTGATAATGGCGACGTTCTTTGGTATCCCATTACTTCCCGAGGAAATACTAAAAGAAAGAAGAAACTCCTGGAATTTTTCCTTTAATGTTATTTTCTCCGGTTCCACCTCTCCTCATTTCTTCCTACCTACATTGTTTGCTTGAGGGGATGGGGTAATGTGAATCGTACGGTCTCGCGTATCACCCTCGTCTCATCTCACGTTTCCAGGAAACATTCGAGATCGCTTTTGTAATTGCAAAATAACAATAATATGCCTCATTCTAGGGAAAACATTATTGCAGGATACTTTTGCTCTCTTTTGATATGCATTATCTAAACCTCTTACGGTTTGCCATTCAAGGCTCAGGAGATATGCCGTGCCTTGTGGATACTTCAAAGTGCTTTGAATTATTTGATGATCTCGAGCTTAACTCATGTTCTGTGTTTTATCTCCCTCTCATTTACTCTCATTTCCACTTCCTTCAAAAGCATTCCATTTTGGAAAATGGCTGAGTACACTAGCAGCACACTTTTGCGTTATCTCTCGGTGGAATTTACATGGAAAATTCGAGACCATTATTATGCAAGGAGAAAGTACGGAAATAAATTAAATGTGCACTCATTCTGAACTGATGCGTCCTGTTGCAAAGGGGTGAAGTTGAAGCAAGAGTGCTAGACCAGAAATAGTTGGGGCTAGTGCGCTGTCCAATTAAACCAAGATATATTTGGGAGATGGGAACAAAAAAAAAGATCCGCAGCATTTTTCACTTGCATACATCTATGTTTACAAAAAACTACTACTTTTAAAATCAAGGCTGGTCTGATGAAAAAGAGATTTCTAGAACATTTTGATAAGCTCAATATATTTTGAACAGAACGTGAGAGCTCAATTTGAGCATTTTCTCCCAATTTATAAACACAGACAATTTGATAATAATTTATGTATTTATTGCAATTAAAAACAAAGTAATTTATTTATACACCTGCATGAGAACTTTCGATATATTATATATGCTACGCTTGTTGACTAGAGTCAACATTTTCATTTTGCAGAATATCAGTTTTCATTTAGTGACGCTACTCCAGAAACGACTTTTTGTATAAGTACCTACAAGTGGTTTTAAATATGGATGGGCTTTTTAAAACTTTTAGATCCCTATCATCATTCGAAAAATCTCCTGTGCGAAGCACATTTTGTGTTTTGAAGTTCTCTAAACGACATTAGGGGAAGAGAAATGTACGTGGGCGTCTCTACCAGAGTTTGCTCTTGCCTAAAAAGTTTTTTTTAAATAAGAACTTATCTATACACTTCATCATCATTATTAAATTTTTTCGTTCTAAATTCAAGATGGTAAATTGCATTTTCTCTGTTGTCTTCAAGTACTCTTGTAGAAAATAGGGCGAAAATGGAAGATGGAAGAAGGTTAAGCGTATGACAGCGCTTGCTATAGTATACGGATGTGAGTAATGTATGACCCCGTCCTCTCGTAAAGGTCACATTTTCTATTTTCTCCTTGAATTAAAGTGGATAAGTAGACAAAAAGAATTATGGGCTGAGTGAAGGCATGGAAAATCCATATTATTTCTGAGACAGCTCAGCTGCCTCCTCAACCATTCCTTCGTAGGCACGCGAAATGCCAATAAAAATGGGCTTTGATTACGATTCCGATTGCAACAAAATAAAATGAGATGGAATATGACAGGAATCTCGTTTGCGAAAGCGTGTAGGATGATACTTTCATTTCATCGAGCAGCAAAGTTTTCTACATGTTGAGTGGGGAAAGTGGATTTGCATAATATGGAGACATGCATAAGGCATTTTTTCCTCTTCTTTTTGGCAACAACATGAACATTCATGAAATATGCATACGTCATCATGTAAGTCAAGATGTATCAATTTTTTAGTGCGATAAAAGCCCCGTATCGTCCTTCAAGAATGAAAAATATAAAAATCCTATTTTATAAAGAGTGGGGATATCAAGATAAAGTGAGCACACAAAAGCTGCGCCATGATTAGAATATCACTGTCAAGCTCGTCGATTGGGCAAACTTTTTATAATAAAATGTCCAGAAAATTCTTTGACTTCTTTTCATTTCAGGACTTTATGACGTTCTTTATGAAAAGCCCTTTTCAGCATTTCATATGCATGACCTCGATTTATCCCATTTCCGCTTGTTAAAGTTTAAAAAGGAAGCTGAAGCGGGAGCAGGAGACACCATATCAATATCAGGGACAAGTGGGCTATCAATTTTGCACAAGCATAGAATATGTTGCAGGATTTTAAAGGAAATTTAAATCCTTCCTTCGGAAATGACACAGCTTGCAAAAAAAACATTTGAAATTGAAAAACGGGTGCAATAAATTATGTCGGGCCTTCATACACCGAGGAAAATATTTTGTTGGTTTTGGGTATATTTTATTAAGAAATATGTTCAGGAAAAAGTCCCTGACATGAATAAGGAATGTGTACTATGGCTACACAAGCAAAAGCACAAACTGCCAATTGTCAGTTTGTATTAAAAACATTTCGTTTTTTCCTTTCAGTGAGCCCCTACCACAGTCGGCAACCCCGACGCAACAGCTCCCCCACCTCCAACGCCTCCTCGGTTTCGTACCAGCCAAAGCTCCCAAGCCTCCA
>JAHZMY010001204.1:0-16208 GCA_027743915.1 Seira sanloemensis
CCCCCCTCATGTGAATGTAGAGATACGTCTTCACTAAACAAAAAGCCAACAAAATAAGAATTTAAAACTACTATTTTCCATTCAACTTTAAACTTTCCAAAGTTTGACCTTCAACCGTATTAAATATTAAATGCCAACCTGCAAACCGACTCGGACACAACTCACAGGCATACGGCCTCGTCTCCTTATTCTTGTGGATGTCCTCGTGATCCGTCAACTGGTTCCTGCTGACAAACCTCTTGGCGCAGAACATGCACACGTAGGGTCTCTCAGCGCCATGCTCCTTCATCTTGTGCTGCTTCAGCTTGTTCTTATGCAGAGTTCGGAAGGTGCAGCCCTCCGCGTCGCAGTTGATGGCGGTGAAGCCCTCCATGACGACGCCGTGGGCCTGGAGCTTGTGAGTTGAGAGGCTGATGAATTGCAGGTGTTTTCCGCAATCGTCGCAGAATAATGTCGGTCGGCTCCTTGGAGCTGGGATTGGGATGTCCAGGGGTAAGGAAAGTGCTGAGGAGGCGGGCTTCGATTTAATCACCGGAAGTGGATCTTTCTTCACTGACAGCGGTTCAGGATTCGATTCACAAGATTTCATTACAGTGGACGGGTTGGACTCGGCGAAATCCAATTCGCTGGCTGGGGATGGGGTGAAGATATCCTCGGTGAAGTCCTCTTCGAGTTCGATTTCCGGCTCGAGTTTCTGCAAAAACACCGACTGATCAGCGGGGAGATCTGCTGTCGTACTCTGAAGCCTTTCCAGTGCCAACTGAGCTGCTTGCTTATCACCGTCATTAAAGCTTGTCATGCGCCATCGCTGCTCGTGTCCCGTTCTTAGGATCAAACCTCGTAGCTTATGAGTCACTGGGATGAATTTATTTCGCTTTCCTCCAGTTTGACGAAGTCTCTTCCCTTCATTTGAGCTTTGTTTTGTACTCATCTCACTCAAAATATTTTCCCTGCACTTCGTCATCCTCAGTTCCAGCTCCTCGAGTTGTTTGCGGATGGAAATCGCCTCATCCTGGAAGCGGTGACAGGTGTCACACAACCTGTACCATTGTGATGGGTTCTGGCCTTCTTTGAAAAGCTTCATTATTTCTGCGAGTTCCTCTATTTCAATTTTCAGCACTTTTCGGAGGAGGAAGATAACGTCACAGTTGGCCTTTAGACTGTTGTTGTTAATCACGGAATTTTCGTTGTTCGACTTGAAGTTTAAAGCAAACTTTCGGCAACAGATGAGGCACGTCCCAGCACCGGTGTCCAAAATCTCATTGACGTCACAGTTGGCCTTTAGACTGTTGTTGTTAATCACGGAATTTTCGTTGTTCGACTTGAAGTTTAAAGCAAACTTTCGGCAACAGATGAGGCACGTCCCAGCACCTGTGTCCAAAATCTCGTTGGGTTTTCCAGCCCTTAAAGCTGAAGTCCGAATTCTGAGCTTGGATTTCGAATTCGACATAGCTCGACTCACATTTCCGGTTTTTCTCGGTGAACTGGGCTTGATGTCGGCTAGTGGTTTCACCTCGACGCTGACTTCATCATCTTGCCAGGAATCATCCATAGGCACGTCCCAGCACCGGTGTCCAAAATCTCATTGGGTTTTCCAGCCCTGGAAGCTGAAGTCCGAGTTCTGAGCTTGGATTTCGAATTCGACATAGCTCGACTCACATTTCCGGTTTTTCTCGGTGAACTGGGCTTGATGTCGGCTAGTGGTTTCACCTCGACGCTGACCTCGTCATCTTGCCAGGAATCGTCCATGATGAAGTCTAGCCCGTCCTGGATCCCGAAGTCTTCGCCAAAAGTTCGAGTCTCGCATTGTAACTGCAACCGAAAATTTTCACTTTCATTTCCTGCCTTCAGATTCGACTGGCCTTCGTCTGAAGTCGGTGGTCCATTTTGATTCTCATTATTTTGACGCTGATTCGTATCTCGAGTTCGATTTTCCTCCCGCTCTTTTTCCTCCCTCAACCGTCTCCAAAACCTCCTCACCGTGTGAGCACTGATCCCCAAGAGCTGGGCCTTTTCGGTGTTGCTCAAACCCGGATTGTCCTTACACAACTGTGCAAATCTTTGCCGGAGGCCTTCATCCGAGCTCAATTTTACGGGCCTACCGGTTCTCTTCCTTTGAATCCAGGTGCCGCGCTCCTCGAACCTCCGGAGGATGCCGTGGGTGACACACCTGCTTTTGCCGAGGGTCTTTTGGAAGTGACGAACTGTGAGCAGCTTCGCGTCCTTCTGACCGCGGAGAGCGAGGTAGTATTTGACGACCTGCTCGGCGTACAAAGTCTGTTGTTCTAAAGAGGGTCTGGCGTAGCTTCTCTGATTTCGTCGAGGATTTGGAGGCATAATGCGGTGGGTCACGGGTCACACACCTGCAAGCGGCTAGGAAGTTTCTGTATGTCTGCAATTACGATTCAAAAACTTTTGTTTAATTGTTAATAGATGTATTTTTTAAACTCAACAAATTTTTTTGTCAAATTCTGCAAATTTTTATCGACGAAAGTTTTGGAATCTTTTATCCTGAGTGGCGCACAAAAAAATACCTTATTAGTCGTTTAGATGTCGTCGTCACAGATTTTTAGTCGTCGTCCAAATTCCCGATTCATGCAGGAGTCCAAGAATGAAGAAGTAAAAAAACATTTGTTTTGGTTTTGTTTTCCCAACCTTGTGTTTTGATGGATACAAAATACATGAAAGCAAAAGTGAAACTTTTTATGTGCAATGTGAGAGTCAGCTGCCGGTCTGTGTGTTGTTGTTCTGTCAGTCAGTTGCAGCTGTGTCTTCTGGAACGACTGCGTGTGCAGCTGAAACCAACTGCATTGATTTTTCGGACCGCTATCTATAAATTTTTCAGTCAACTGTATTTAAATTGTAGCCATTTTGTGTCTAGACCTTTCTACTTTGGTTTCAGAATATCATTCATATATTAAAAAAATTAAAAACGATAGTTGCCATGGGCGACTTGCCAAGATGCAACGACTAGACATAAAGACCTCAAATATTTCCGCATTGAAACATAATATCAATTTAAATACAAGTAGAGTAGACGTAGTTTGGAATACACGAAATTTTCGATTTCAACTGTCACTTGTAACAGATTTTTGGTAACAAAATATGGCAGAAAGGGGGAAAATATTTATTTATTGACCAAAAACAACTTTTAACAATAAAATCCTTCTCAGATTGTGATTTTTATGCGGTGGCGGTCTCTGTTTATTGTTTCATTTATTTTTAATTTTTGCAAGAGTTAAATGCTGTTTACCTTGATTTTCACTCCACTATCACGACGTTGGCGAGTCAAAAAATCAAGATTAAGATTTCCTTTTTGTTTGCTTGTTGCTCTCACAAATGCCCTATCATTTAAGGAAGGTGAACTCAACTACGTACGCGGGTTGTTTCCGGATACCTACCCACAACTGCGTTTAGTCTTTGTTTTAATAATAAACAACTGAATTTACTTAAATTTTACATCCTTTATTGATTATCCGGATTTTCGCAAATTTACAGTTAAAATATCACTTCAACTTTTCATCTCAGCCCCAAACAGCTCCACCGCCTGGCTATCGTCCACTCCACCTCCACCTCCAGCTCCCATTTCCCCAGACTTCCGGTGTGGTTTTCTGTGAGCCTGTCTCTTGTGAATGTAGAGATACGTCTTAACTGCAAAACCGAACAGAAACATATTCTTCACTTTTTTTTTTATTAAAAAACAGTCTCCCTTTCGAATCCTAACAACTAACCGGCAAATCGACTCGGGCAGAGATCACAGACATACGGCCTCGTCTCCTTATTCCTGTGGATGTCCTCATGCTCGGTCAACTGGTTCCTGCGGACAAACCTCTTGGCACAGAACATACACACGTAGGGTCTCTCAGCGCCATGCTCCTTCATTTTGTGCCGCTGCATCTTGTCCTTAGACAGGGCTCGAAAGGTGCAGCCCTCCGCGTCGCAGTTGATGGCGGTGAAGCCCTCCATGACGACCCCGTGAGCCTGCAGTTTGTGCGTTGAGAGGCTCATGTATTTTATCGAACTTCCACAAATCTCGCAGATTGACGAAGGTATCGTGTGTGGCGCTGGCAGCTGGATGTCCAAGGATAGCCCAACAGAAGTTGTTGAAGAGGCTGGTGTGGCTTTTGATTTTTGACGAGCTTTCCTGGAAGCCGAAAGTTTTCGTTTCTTCGCTGACGAAGGGTTGGGATTTGTCACCGGGGTGGATTCCAACATGTTTCCAGTTCCGGGCAGGCTTGGGTCATCTCTAAATTTTTTGAATGAGATTCAGTATTATTTATAAAGTTGGGAGTTTTTTATGGCTTTTTTCCATTGGGATTGGAAACCGTTTCGCCTAGAAAAAAAAACTCCAAAACAGTCCAAAACGTTCGTTGAATGCAGTAAATTATTGGTCTCGCAATGCCCCAGCTCAGAATGAATTCAGTATTTACATTGCGCATATGCATGCAAATACATGGCGTAGGAATTTTGGACGGCTTTTCAAACATTTGCCGAATTTTACTGGTATTTACCAGATTTACATGTTTCCCGATCCCAACACTAGTTTTCGTCAAGTTGACAAGAAGAGGACACTTTTTTCAAAACTAATTTTCCTATTTTTTGGCTACGCAATAATTCAGATTGTAATTCGGAATTAACGTTATTTTCTGGTTTAACGGCTTGTGTATTAATTAGTTAAGTTTAAAGTATCTGGGACTACTAAATAATTGAATAAATGGAATGAAATAAATTGATATCCCGTGATTACCGATGCCTGCTCGCAGTTGTGCAAAAGTCCTCTTTTAATGGAGATAGAGTCCCATGGAGATCATCAGAATAGGAGTCAAAGTCGCCCACTATTTCCGGTTCGAGTTTCCCATTTTGGAAGGTCGGTGACGTCTCACAGAGATCTGCTTCTGTCATCGGGAGCCCTTCTCCTGTCAACTGATCACATTGCTTTTGCTCCTCGCTGACCTCGACTTTATTAAAACTTATATTAGCATTCTGCAGCTTCGACTCCTGCTCGTCCTCCGTCATCCTGAGGACCAGTCTCCGAAGCCTTTTGGCAGCTGAGGAAGACCTTGATTTCCGATTTCCACAATGTCTCCTCTTACCCCCAATCATTTCCTCTCGAGTTGTTCCATCACTTTCTCCCATCTCCTTCAAAATCTTCCGTCTGCACCTCTTCATCCTCACTTCCAACTTTAGGAGCTGCTTCCGGATAGAGCTCGCCTCTTCCTTGAAGCGCTGACACGTGTCACACAGCCACAGCCTCGGCTCCTGGCCTTCCGGAGGCTTGATGAGATCCTTGAGCTGTTCTGACTCGAGTTTGAGCACCTTCTGGAGAAGGAAGATGACATCAGCATCCACATCTTTGTCCACCTCCAGGGACTGGGAAAACTTGAAGCGCTGACACGTGTCACACAGCCACAGCCTCGGCGCCTGGCCTTCCGGAGGCTTGATGAGATCCTTGAGCCGTTCTGACTCGAGTTTGAGCACCTTTTGGAGAAGGAAGATGACATCAGCATCGACATCTCTGTCCACCTCCAGGGGCTTAGAAAAGATCTGGCGACAGATAAAACATGTCTGCAAAACCGATTCTGTCGAGCTTGGAGCTGGATTTGTGCCTCTGGCTTTAGATTTGGAAGCGATGACTCCACTTCTGGAGAAGGAAGATGACATCAGCATCCACATCTTTGTCCACCTCCAGGGACTGGGAAAAGGTCTGGCGACAGATAAAACATGTCTGCGAAATTCCAGTCGAGCTTGAATCAGGATTTGTCCTTCGGGGTTTAGATTTGGAAGCGATGACTTCTGGGGCGGTTCTGGAAGCGAGGTCATCTAAATCCAATAGTTCGGGCTTAATGTCCGGGTGCACGTCATTTTCGGGGTAATCTTGGAAAGACTGCTCCAGGAAATCCTGTGGTCGGATTACGTCTTCGAAGTCTTCAGTTTGATCCTCATTCTCGCATTTTAAACTTTCACTTTTTTCAACATTACCCGGATTCGAATCTTCAATCGGTGGCGTTGGCTTTCTTTCAGTTCGACTTGGTGGATGCTGAGTTTGAGAGCTCGAGTTCGAGTTAGGATTTGGATTTGTCCTCCAGCTCCTGTCTCAACCTCTTCCAGTACCTCATGACGGTGCTCCGACTGATCCCCAAAAGCTGGGCCAACTCACTCGAGTTGAGGCTAGGGTTGTCCCTGCACAGCTCGGCGAACTTTTGTCGGAGGGCTTCATCCGTGCCGAGCTTCGTGGGCCTGCCTGGCCGCTTCTTGTGCTCCCAGGTACCACGCTCTTCGTATTTCTGGATGATTCGCTGGGTCACCGACCTGTCCTTGCCGAGGGTTTTCTTGAAGTGGCGAGCTGTGTCACGTTTGGCCGAACTCTGGCCACGGAGGGGCAGGTAGAAGTTGATCACTTGCTCGGCGTACTGGGTCTGCTCTACGGCTGTCAGCCTTCTAGGCTTTGGAGGGGGATCTGGAGTTGAGGAAGGCGTTGACATTATGATCGTCCTCCGATCAGTGCTGGGAGGAAGATCTGGAAATGATAATACACGGGACTTCGTTAGTATAAAGCTTTTAGTGAATAGTTTTTTTGTGAAGCCGCGGGGACTGCTTCGAAGAAAAAATTTTTGGTTGATGGGTTTCGTTCGGTTCAAAAAGTTTTCTCTGTTTTGATACATAATTTGGAATATCTAGTTTAATTAGACCGGGATCTGTGAGGGGGAAATAAATTGTTTTGTAAGTAAAAGAAAAGGTGTGATCGTTATACACATTACCTTCAACAAACTTTGGAAAAGTTTTCCCAGTCTTTGGTATGCTTTTGGCTTAAAAATATCCACTATTTCCTTTACTACGCGCCCTAACTTTAGGCCATTTTCAAATGTTTCAGATTTAATGCTCGAGCGTCGTCAAGCGAAATTGTTGGGATTCGTTTGGAATTGAATGGCTAGAAATTTTTGAAATTTAGAGTTTGTCTTCATATGCTGTGTGTTGATTTTTTTTGAACTGTCAACCAACTTCAAACTTCAGCAAGTTAAAACTCAAAATACTCGTGATTTGGCATAACCAATGGAAGATAAAGCACTGCTGACTCGCATGTTGGCACTTTCACTAACTACTTCGATACTCTGTACTCCTTTTCTCTGATTCGCGAATAAATGGGAAACAAACTAAACACATCGCGTTTTAAATGGGCAGCAGCAGCACATGCTCTTCCATTGTTTTGATTGTCAACAAAAAAGGATGAAAGAGAAAAAAAAAGTCTTGAGCTACACAATGACACTAGAGCCAGCTGATGCATTACTGTCTTGCTGACAGTGGGAACTTTGGCATTTTCACATTTTAATTTTGTGCTACATGCTACATCTTATTTATTGTTTCGCAGCAACAGCTGACGTCTTGACTGTGACGCTGTCAATTGTTAGGTTTACGGGCTATCATTTCACCCAAAATTGTGAACGTAGCCCTCCATAAAATTTTCTTTCACAATTTTCTCGCAAAGCATTTTGAACCACTAATCTCTACTTTCATCGAAAACCATTGAAGACCATGAATTCGAGGAGGAAGAGGAAGAAGACGACCCTGACGTCAAACCTTCGTCACCTGGCTCTGGGTCGCCAGAGAGGCAGTAGCCATTCATTCGATTTCCAAATATAAAAGAGCTCAACTGCAAACTCCCATTGAAAACCTAAAGACTGAAAGACTGAGACGTGGCTCATCAGCCAACAAATGTTTTCGTTCGACCAAAACTGGAGGATTGAATTTGACACCCTTGGGGCTAACTGCGACGTCATGTCACTCCTGCAAAAAATGCTCAGATTCGAGATAGAGGAGCCCACGGAAATTATGAGTATTACCGGAGGCCAGAATTCCTCGGAATTGCTGAAACTGTGTTATACATGGTGAGCGGTTCGAAAATGATGCGAGTTCCATTCGGAAGCAACTCCATCAATTGGGATTGGGACGGAGGATGAAGTGCAGAGAGAATGTTCTCAGCCAGCTTTCGGAAGGAAATGGAAACCCCCAGAAACAGAAAGGATCGAAGCCAGAGGAAGTCAAAGTTCAAGTTCGTGGGTGAGGGAAAAGATACGAGAGCTCATTTTCGAAACGCAAATGACTGCAGAAATTAGTCTTAAAACCAGTGATAAAGAGGCAGAGGGTTTTGTTCGTCGACCCTACAAACTTGAATCTCATCAGCCGACGACAAGTCCAACAAGAGCAGCAGCAGTTGGATACGGCAGCCCCCAGTTGCCCCCAAAATTGAGTTCGGCCTTCCCTTTTGATTCCCCGAGGCCAAGATATAAATCTCAATTCACCCCAACTCCAACTGCAAATCGTCCCCTGGCTTCAAACCCCAGTTTGGCCTACTCCTCCGACCTCCCAAAGATCCTGATTACAAACCCCCAGTATTTTGGGAAGTGTGTCGCGTCACCCCGACAAGCATCAGCCGGTTAACGCACAAGTTCCAAGCGTCGTCGTGGAACGCTTCACCGCCACCGACTGTGACGAGGAGGTGAAAAAATATGATTTTTTTGTCAGAATTTTGCATTTGCGCAGGAAGCATAAAATGTTTTCCTTTCTATTTTTTGTGCTTGATTGAAATTTGAAATGTTGCGAGATTGTTAATAGTTTAAAGAGCAAATTGTTAATTTTTTCCAGTTGTTAAAGTTAGTTTTTAACAGAATTTGAAATAAAATGAGTATGAAGACTTCTAAACATTTCCAGATTGGTTGTGGTGGAATCGAATTCTACAATGAAAATCCTGATTTTACGACATAAATGATGTACCCTGTAATGCAGGATGTGGGATACTTTTTTTACCTAATCCCTAAAGCCTAAAATCCACATTTTAATTTCTCGCCGATGCATTCTCCTAATTTGCATATTTGAAACAAGGAAGTAGTAAATTCGGATTCTCATACATTGTACATATTTCATCGTTTCTCTATTTAATTTACAAATTGCACCCCACTAAACACAAAGTACATTTAACATAATCATTTAACATTTTTTATATTACAACTACGAGAAGATATTTTGACATGGCAAAACCGACAACCGAATTGACCTCAGAGTGGATTCTCCCCGTTGACTGATGCAGGTGATGTGGTGATGGTACGAAAAATTCCCCTCGGCCAATCCGCCTCCGGCACGCGATTTCCCTCAACTAACAATAATTAAAAGTTTGCTCTTTGTTGGATTTGGATTTCAATCGTAATTAACTGGACACTCGACTCAGTCTACTGCGGATCGTCGGCGTCGTCCGGAGGAATTCCCAGCTCTTCGTCCGTCCACGCCGCAATATCCGGGAACGGATGATGTCCCTGCAAAAAGAAAACAGATACAAATAATTAAAGTCTCTAAATTTGTCTGAAAATTAATTAGAGCATGTTAATTAACGGATTTCTCACAATTAAATGGTCGTAGTCAGTAAATAAATGCCAAAAAATCCACCACCACATGAAGGCCCCACAGATCTCGGCGAGCCGCTCAAACTTCGGATCGGGAGGGGCGAAGGACCGATAAGTCCATGGCCTGCGAGATGACAAAACCGAAAAAAATTGAAAAAAAATCTTTCCAGCTCACTCCAAAAAAATAATTAAGTAGATACATAATGAAAATGTCGGTTTCGATTTTGAAACTCACGCATGAGCACGAGCGGGCGTCGTGCTGATTGACCTGAGCTGGTACAGGCCACCCCCAGCGACATTCTTCACCGACCTCAGCTTCCCCAAGGAGGACCTCAGGGTGGCCGGGAGGAGCCTCGAAACAAGCATCTCCCCCAAAAACTCGATTGACTGTGAATTTACCTAATTACTTATTTATTTTAATCACCACCACCACCAAAACTAAACTCGAGCGGAGAGCTTTTTAACTGATTCTTTAAATTTACAATTTAGGGTCACCTTCCTCACAAAAAAAAACAATGTTTTGTTCTCAGGGAAATGGCAAATGGGGAAACATGTGGCACTTGAAAACATTTATGAATTGAGTGCAGGTAAATACATAAACAAGACGGAATTCGGAATACAGAGTGTATCATCAGCAGATCAGTAGCAGAAGAAAAAAAAAACTTAGGGAAATGGCAAAAGGGAAAACATGTGGCACTTGAAAACATTTATGAATTGAGTGCAGGTAAATACATAAACAAGACGGAATTCGGAATACAGAGTGTATCATCAGCAGATCAGTAGCAGAAGAAAAAAAAAACTTTTTTTACATTTTATGAGCCCGGCCGAAGTGTTGTGTAGGACGTCAGCTGACACCGAGTTTGAACGGCTCTGGCACGGATAGTATTTTGTGTTTTTTTCCATCCCACGTTCAACATTGCCTTGTATATTGATATTCTCTCGTGCTTTTGTTGTTTGTGAATGTGAATTGTGAAAAGAGGAAAACAAGCATTGTAGTGAATTACATTCCTCGATCCTCACATTTCGCAAAAAATAAGTGTAAAGTAGTTTCCAGAAAGAAGGAAAAAATCACATTCCGCTCTCCGTTCCGGGTATTTTCACTTTTTCACACTGCATTATATTAAGTGAGATTTAATTTTATCTGCAAAAAATAAAATACTGAGTAATAATTACCTGTTTTTCAAACATTTTAATTGGGATAAGTAGTTTTCCTCTATCTCGCCACCATTGCGGTTGCGTTCAGTGGCAGTGTGTCAAATTTCAAATGAAATAGTAGATAATAAAATTATAATTCATCGGTTTTTCGTGGAGACCTCAACCATTTCATTTACTTTGTCTAGATAACGTTAAATTGAGTTTTTGAAGCGTCAATTTTGTGCTAAAAAGTGCTAGTGTTACTTACAAACATCCCAAAAACTTTTTAAAAAATACAGGTAAGACGAAAATAAAGAAGGTCGAAGATGATTATTTGGTGACGAACAAAACGGATGTGAGAAAAAGTTTTTAGTGTTTCGTTTCCAGCATTTAAACAATTATATTTATAAGGATGGTTTCAATAAAAGCATCAATCTTTTGAACCTTTTCTGCGAAAAAGCTTGAAAAGTTTCGAGTTTCGCTTATGGGCGAATAAAATTTAGTTTAGTTGGACAGCAGCAGCAGCTTTTTCGAATGTAAAATAGTATTTTTATTTATCCCCTAATGAAATTAAGTTCAAAACTCGACGCAAAAGTCGAGCTTTAGGATTGTGATGACCCAAACCCAAACAGTTACGAGACAGAGATTGAGGTCAAGTATTTTTTCTTCTCGTCTTGGCCTTCAGGGCCCGGATTCACAACGGAGGGGTAAACTACGGGGTAGGGTACCCTTGTCCTACCACTACCCTTAACCCCATATTCTCATACGGATACCTCTAACCCCAGGGTTAGAGGTAGGGTTATCCCGAGCGTTAACTTTTCTGTCCTTTGTGGGGTAAATGATGTGTGCGCGCCAAGCACAAATCATCATTACATTTTAATGCAAGAAACTGATTGTACATGCATAAAAGAAATGTTTACTATTTTTAATGTTATATTTTTAATAATGTGCGCTTTCATTAAGTTTTTGTCAATCATAATAAGAATGAAAATTTCAACACGCCAGCTTCAATCAGCATTCCTTCTCTGCCTTTGCATTCAACAATAATTTAATTATGTATGGATTTATTGCATTTAATTGTTTGTTTCAAGTTAGTTTTATCTTGCAGTTTGTATTCGGTAGCTATTTTAACTAGATTATTTTTCTTTTGAAACCAACTCAAGTTGATGATTGTTGATGTGCTTAACATTTTTTGTGAAATGTGAAATGCTTGTTAAAAAGTCAATTTCCAGCTCGTATAAATAATGCAATCTCTCGAATGACCGTGGTACTTATAAGACCGTGGTACATTTTTTTACCCTTATTTATAAACTCCATTAATTACGTAATTGTAACTATAACTTTGATTGTGCTTCCTTGATCACAAGTAAGAACTCAAATCATCATAGTTTTTACAAATTCGAAGTGGAAAGGTATATTTAATAGTGGTTATCCTTGCCATATAGCGGAGTTACTTTTAAGGGTAAATTCCAGGCTAAATTGAGCATGAAATTGCCTTGGGAATTACTCTATTCCGAACAAGGGGATAACCCACCGGGTTAAAATAACCCGGGATAGCTTTACCTTTAACTCTGTGTTGTGAGTAGGGTTATGGGTAAGTTATGGGGTACCATAGTTACCCCTACGTTGTGAATCCGGGCCCAGATGTTTAGTTTGACCAAATTTTAATATTTTTTTGTAAAAGCCATTTTTAAATTTTGATACCGATCACCGCATCTAGATTATTGACATTTTAAATGGTAGTATCCGTTTCCGGAAATAAAAAAATTGCTACGTCCATTTTCCTTGTTTACACAAAAGTACTAACACTGCGCTGCGCTGTCGGTTTTTAAAAAGTCAGAAAAATGCTGTGTTCACAATCAACATGTGGTGATCGATATACATATGAACAAAAATTAATTATTATGTAATTAAAAAACGTGACAAACTTTGCATCTCATCATCGGTAAATTTTAACTTTTCAGTTTCATTTCCAGTCCTGAGGTCAAGTTGAGTTCGAGTTGAGTGGTGTTCGAGTTGGATCGGGATTCGAGATGTCGGGGGAGGAGGAGCCATACCAAGAAGGAGGTGATTGAAGACATCTTGGAGGTGACTCCGGCCCAGCCCAAGTACAAGGCTATGACGAGGCCGCCGGCCGACTCGCCTTTGGTGAGACAATTAAATTCCATTTTATTTTGTCCAGGAGTAATAAATAATTTGTTTTGAAAAAGTTTTGACCTACATTATATGTTTTTAATGGAAGAAAGAATCAGATTTGTTTTAAAAAATCAGCCTTTCAAATTTAACTTTCTAAAATTTAAATTATTAGTGGATAGCGTGCTTGTTTCGAAAGTAACGCTTTTTCCAAATAATACTTTATTTCATTTACGTATTGCAAGACGCTCATTTTCTGCGAACAAAACTTCAATTGGTATTTATATTTTAAAAAATAATGAGCGTTTAAAAAATTCGGTTGTCGAAAACAATTTTCTTATGTTTTTTTTTGGAAATGAACTGAAATCAGATTTTGAAATTGGATTTTTTTTTCGAAAATTGACATTCACGCTTCTGACACTGGGGTAGATTTTATTTCCAAAAAAAAAATTATCAAAAACTTTTCTTTGCGGTAAACAAAAAAAGATTTTTAAACTACTCAATTTCTGTGAATCTGATATGTATTTGTTTGATTTGTCACTTTCTGCATTTTTCTTGAATTTTTAAAATACGATTTCTAACAAATATCCAATCTCTCCAAAAATAGAACGAGTCAACAATTATAATTCAACGTCGACGTTGGCTGAAAAAATCTAGAAATGTAACGATAAATTACATATGTATATGTAGGGCGACGAAGACGATTTTCTATTTCAACCGCAATCTCTCTTAGCATGGCACTAGTAAAACATTTTTTTTATTCAGAATCCAAACGACCTCCAACTCCAACAGAATATGCTCAATGTCTCCAATTCCTTTCCACGTATTTTTGACCCTTACACTTTTCTTCGCTACATATTTCCAGGTCGAGTTGAAGGCGGAACTTAGCGACTCCCTGAAAAAGCAAACTCTCTCGGATGCCAGCTCCGGGGCTAATGGAACCGCGGACGGCGAGTCCCAAGCACAACTCATTCCTGGCGTCACCAAGTGCGTCAACAAAGGCTGTGACGAGGTCTATACATACATTTTTTTAAAAATAGATTCAAACTTTCGGTTTTCCAAAACTTGAGTCGTGTTTCAATTTTTGTGACTGATTATGTAGGTCTACCAGGGTGGTGATTCCGACTCCGGCCCCGAATCCATTTGTCGCTACCACCCTGGGGTGCCAATCTTTCACGAGGGCCTCAAGTTCTGGTCGTGCTGCCAAAAGCGGACCACCGAAGTTCGAGGTGTTCCTGCAGCAGAAGGGCTGCGCCACAGGCAGTCACGCCTGGACCAAGCCGAAGGAGGAGACGAGGGACGGCCAAGGCGACAAGCTGGTCAAGTGTCGCTTCGACTGGCACCAGACCGGATCTCATGTCCATGTCGTCATCTACGCCAAAAAGTTTGACCCCAGTCGGTCCACNGGGGTGAGGCTGAATGTCGAGCTGTTCTTCCCTGAGGATAAGGGCTTCTTTCGCGAGGATTGGATTCTTTGTGGGGTAAGATGAGAATATTTTTTGTTTTTTTTTTCAGTTATTTCTGGTTCTGGCAATTTTGTTGAATGAAAATAAAAGAATTTCCTCAATTAAATCCAAAATTCTCTTAAAAGTTTTTTTTTTAATTTTAAGTCACCGAAAGTTGAGATTTGTCTCAAATTATGCCTATTTTAATTTAAAATGTAACCGTTCCGAGCCGTTCGAAAATACAAGTGCAATGAATTTTTTGTTTGGAATCTGGATGTAAATTGTCCCTATTTCCGAACCAAATCTTTTTCCACTTTTTCTCACGTCACCCCACTCTCAATATAGCCGCAAATAAATTACCTGATTCACAAAATCGAATTTCTTTTTTTTTTTTGCAGATAATCACTCCAGCCGAGTGCACCGTGCTGATGACGCCGATGAAAGTGGAGATCAACCTGAAGAAGGACCGAGCCCGTCACCTGGAAGAACGTCGCCCTGTCCAAGGAGGAGGCCGTCAAGTCGGCGGAGGAGGAGACTCAAGCGAATGAGTACTCCACGGGGGTGGACGCCGTTGACCTCTCCGACCTCTAACTGTGTAACTCGTCGAACTCGTCCCTGCCACCGGTCAACTGTCACTAACTGTCTCTTTTTAAACTCTCTCTCTCCCTCTGTCTTTGAGGAGGATAGGATGTGATCATTAATCAAACGGGCATTTTTGGAATACGCTTGTAATACTCCAAAAAAGTTAAAGTAATTGTAAAAATTCTTGAAGTTGCTAAAAAAATTTACTGTATCACAGTTAATAAATAAATATACCGTTGAGGTATGTAAATGGTGCAAGAAGACTCCTGTCAATTCTATCCTGGAGGATTTTTTTTTTAAATTCGCGGCGACATAATATTGTCAAAGGGGGCATCTATTAATAACGTAACGCTAAAAAAATTTCGGACCACCCACCCACCCATGCTTTTCCCATTGACGAATATATTGAGTGTCAAGCTATCGTTTGACCACCCACCCATCCCCAAGGCGTAACGTAGTTTGTGGATGCCCCCGAATATTTTAATAATTAGAATATTTTCTCCAACGTCCTAACAACAATGCGGTTTATTTTGCGGATGTCGAAATTCAAAAATTTAAATTTGCCGAGCAGATTGCATTGAAAAAAAAAATCTTACGTTTAGAGGAAGCAAACGTTTTACAAATGAGAATGTTGCGCAACAATACCAAAATAGAACAAGTCATTTCTTTTTCACTTCATTTTATCCTTTTATATTATTTATATTATTATTATTATTATTACTAACGTTTTTATTGTCCAAATGACCTACATGTGTACAACATGCTCATGACGAATTTTGCGTACTAACAACTAAACTGTTCGAAAGTATCCTCAAAGCCATATGACTTTCTAAAAATGTGCCAAATCCAAATTATATTAAATTACAAACTAAGAAGATCGAATGATATGTATCGACCATGAATTCGTAAATGTTACTTTATACGGAAAAAGGTTGCTGATTGCTGAATGCAAAAAAAAACTGCTTTCGAGAAATTCGACAGAGATGACTTTTTGGTTCTTGCTTAATTACGTCCTGTAGTAAAGGAACAATTTTCTTAGAATTCTTGACTTTGTCGATCAATTTAAATGATGCTTATTCTATCACCAGTAGTAGAAATAATGAAGTAGATGTTAAAAAAAACCGTGTCGCTTTTCGCCCCAAAAATTATGAAACCAATTTAAGGAACAGCTACTTCACTTTTTCATATTTTTCGTACATTCAGCAATTTTTAAACATTCACAGTCGATACCTCATTCTTTAGGCTTTTCTCACCCAAACTTATCCCATTTATTATAAATCCTCATCCGCAATCCACATGACAAAAAAAACTCAATAATTAAACGATTTAGGCATTTTTACACGTCAACATTTTCGATTAACATTTACAAATTTCAAGTCCCCCCCTACACATCTCAAACCGCCCCAACGCTTGGTAAATTCCAATCGAAAATCTGTTGGAGTTGTTCCTCAACCTCAGCAGGACCCTGCAGCAGCTCCTCCTGTCCCTTCCCTGTCTCCTCTCCCTGCGCCTGTCTCCTCTC
>JAHZMY010001205.1:0-15530 GCA_027743915.1 Seira sanloemensis
CCCAAACCAGTTACTCCCGGTTCTGGCGGGGAGGGGATGGATACCTCTGACACCGATGTCAAAGATCCCATTGGATTTCTCTCTTTCCCCGAAGGTGCTTCATGTCCGGATCCATCTTGTCCTTACCATCAGCAGACAAATTCCTGTCATTATCACTGCGGACATCCCCGCTGTCACTTTTCCGTTGCAGATGTACACAAGCTGTCAGCCCATCTGAGAGATTTCCATTCCAACGTGGACATATTGGAGGGGTATGCCTATTACGATAGGAATACCGACTGTGGCAATGCAAAATGTGAGTTTCGAAACAGCCAAGATCACTTTCACTGCACAAGGGACGGACTCACATTTGTGCAGTATGCTGTCATGATGTCGCATGAAGCTGAAGTTCATGAGACGAGCAAATCAAGTCCAACTAGTGATGATGATGACGAGTTATCGGCACAGCAGCATTGGAACAATCAAGGTACCATCAAATATTTTGCTTTGAATTTTAGCATATAAGTTTGGTTAGCAGACAAGCAACTTCAACTGACATTTTCATTTTTGTGATAGCAGTGATCAAAGCCAGTGGAACATTTTTCCCTGGGAGTGGGGCATCAAAAGAAAATATAAATCATAACAACAATAACAACCCAATGGATCTCTCAAGTCCTAATGGTTCCGTCGAACCAACTGGTGCGTTTTCTCATAAAATAAATATACATAAATCTTGGCCAACTTTACTATTTTTCTTGTACTTGACTTTGCAACTCTACTTTCTTCTCTATTTGAAAAAAATATAATCTATATTTGATCTTTCCTTTTCACATTCTTCCTTCACTGTAGAACCTAAGTCGCTAACTGACCATTCCTTAAGCCGGATTCTTCAACTTCATTCTTCCACAGAAAACTCGGAGACACAGTTTGGCCCTGAGATTCCATGTGGACGAGCTTTTTGCAAATTGAAGAGAAAGCATCATTACCATTGCACTTTGTGTAATCAGGTAAGCCTGAGTAAAGAAATGCTTACCATTTGTATACCAGCTATACTAGCGTACATAGAAAGCGCAGAAGCTAACGTAAATCAATTCCAATAGGCTTTCTCCGAGCTTGACAAGCTCCGCCCCCACGTACTCAAGCACAGCAGCTTCTCACCTCTGAAACAGAGCTATACTAGCGTACATAGAAAGCGCAGAAGCTAACGTAAATCAATTCCAATAGGCTTTCTCCGAGCTTGACAAGCTCCGCCCCCACGTACTCAAGCACAGCAGCTTCTCACCTCTGAAGCAGACAGACTCTGAACCGTTCACGGATGACGAAAATGTGAAAATTGAGCATGAAGATCGTCATCGCAAAACTCCTCCAGAGCAACCAAAGGCCCCTGGAATCTCACTTCCAAAGGAAGATTTATTTGGAAAGCATGACCTACCACCGGGGACTCTGCCGCCATCTCCGTTCCCTCCAACATCCCTCCCAAATTTTCTCAACTATCCAGGCTCGCAGTCACCATTTTCTCACCTCTTTCTGCAACAGCATCCATTCTCCATTTACGCTGGAATGATGTTTGGAGGCGCTCCTCCAGGAGTTTTCCAGCCAGGCATGTTGGGAAATCCACAAGCACTGCCACAGCCTCATCAGTTACCACCGTCAGCCCAACATCTCGGCGCCGCTGGTCTCTCAGTTCCTGATGCAGTATCTCCTTTGCTCGTCAATAACTCGTTTCAGCAACAACTCCAAAAGGTAGCTGCATCGGGAGCAAATAAAAGATCTGCAAGCCCGACAAGTCCGTCTCCCTCCTCCCCAAATGGAGATGGGGGTGCAAAGAAGCCCAGGATTCATTCCTTCGCCAGGTATTTTTTTTGATTTTTGGATTCTAGATTATATGCAGACTTGATTTTCAACAACAATCTTAATAACAATACGATTTTTTGCAGGCGGTCCCCAAGGCCAGAATAAGGCATCCCATTTTCACTGCTCCAAATGTGACTTTGTTTGCACCGATACAAATAAAAGTGGTGGCTCACCGACGCCAACATCAGAAGCTGGACTCTATAACTGCAGCCGGCTTTGAAAAGTTTACCCCATCACAAAACTGCAACGTAAGTTGACTCACATTCCCCAAGTTATCTAAGCATTGAAGTGAAAATTAACCAAAAGTTAAAAAATACATATTGTAATTTATTACAGGTTGGCAGCTGTATTCATAGTCTTAAACAAACTCATTACCATTGCCTTAAGTGTAGCTACGCCGTCCTTGGACTTTCGCAAATGTCTGCGCACAAATATCGACATGCTGATGAAAGCAACTAATATCATCGTTTCGACCAAAATAATCACGCAAATTCTTAGGCATATCACAAGAGTACTTGTTCACCTAGCATAAGTAATATTTGTAGCTAAATTATGTAAGCAGTGTGATAGTCCGTACATACTATACTACTACGATCAACTAGAGGCTTTCACCAAATTGCCTTCAAAGATTGCTTTTTCTAAAAGAACCAGAGACGCTAAAGTGCAAATTTTTGATAGAAATGGAAGATTGTGCCTTAAAACGGCAGAAAATCGAGATATAAGTTTCTACGTACATGCTTCAAACATGGACATTCTAAGAGAATGTTGAGCTTGCAAATGTAAATAGTTTTTATATATTTAATGTACTTAATTCGTGTCAAACAACGCTGAAAAAAATCGTAATTGGATAACTCTTGGTTCTCCATTTTTTAAATTTTATGAATCAAGTGCCATCCATCAGAAGAACACAACGAAGAAATTAATAATATCTTTGATTAATCCCGTACGATAAAAAAAAATCTTTATTTTCGTGCCAAAACACATTTCGTTGAAATTGTTTTTTTTCTGGAAAACCCGTCTTCGCATTTATATTTAATTGATGAAAATGAGAACAGAGGAGATTACATAGAAAATTAATTGACGTTGGTCTCAAACTCCTTTAAACTACAATGTTTTTGTCCCCTAGTCATTATCAAAGAACAAGGTTTCATCGAAACCAGCTTAAATCCATCTCCTAAAAATGCATCTTCCTCAACACCTTCGTCAATGCAGTTTTTTTAGCAAGTAGGGGAAATAATTTTAATTGCAAGCTTTACTTGTACTGGGCTATATCGGATCCCGTTCATGCGTACATACAGATTTATTTACCTACTTTTATTTTGTGCCATTTGTAAATTATTCCAAACTGCCTAGTTTTAAACTTTTTAAAAGTAATAATTATCATGTATAGTAGACTTGTTGCTTTATCATCGCAACGTATCATAACGATCATAGCTTTAGGGGGCTTGTAGTAAATGTTGTGCAATGTTAAATGATTGCAAAATGGATCAAAACAAAACCGGTGAAAGTTGTAAAGAATCTGCTTGCTTTATGCTGTGAGCCAAATGATGTTACATACATATAAATATTACCAGTGTGTTTAATGTAGGTACCCAATGTCAGGCTGGTTTAGCTTTTCCATTTTAAACAATTGTTTAACCATTTTCCACGTGACCCGATTGTCCAAAGCATGTATACGGTGAAATAATGATTATTATTTTCAGTGTTTTATTTAATATGATACCTAAGATTGTAAACCTTCAATACCGAGCGTTCAAGCGGTTAAGTTTTGATGACACGTGATAAAATTGTATATTATAAACTATTGTTAAACCATCAAAGATTTAGTACTTTATGCATGACATTTTAATCATACAAAGTGTATATAGGTTAAGTAGACGTTTTAATTAATTACTTTTGAAACCAAAGTAGATTCGAAGCTATTGTCGCAAAATCGGTATAATTGTATATTTGTAATTATAGCAAGTTATGTATAATGTTACCAGAAGCATTATTGGAATGAAGTAGGATAGTTTCTTCAGCAGACTACATGTTTAAGTAGGCTTCAGAAACCGATTCCGTTCAGAAAAGGCATCCTGGGTTGCTCACAAAGGTGTACATAGTTTAAATGTAAGAAAGCAAAGTGGCTTGCAAAAATAGGCTTACGGTTTGGCTAGTAAGCTTCATAAAGAGTTTTTATTAAGTTAATGTGTGTACTGTGAGCATTATAAAATAGTTACAACCCATTCCTTTTTAAAGTTTTTTTTACATTTACGTCTGATTTAAAGAAAGACACGATTGTATTGTATGCCAAGAAAAAGAATATTTTGGACATTCCTCAGTTCCCAAAAAAGACGCCATATATGTATATCGTTTAATAACAAAAAAGTGTAGTTTTAAGTTCTAGAATTATATATTTAAGCAAGCCTTTGTTTCCTTTTATACACTGGCTTAAAACTACAAAACGGCAAACGGTATAAAAGACAAAATTGAGACCACCAATAATAAATATCCTTGTGCTTTAATCTAGAGGAAGCCTTAATTGTAATTATATGTAAAAAGAATCTCTGTTAGTNTTGTTTCCTTTTATACACTGGCTTAAAACTACAAAACGGCAAACGGTATAAAAGACAAAATTGAGACCACCAATAATAAATATCCTTGTGCTTTAATCTAGAGGAAGCCTTAATTGTAATTATATGTAAAAAGAATCTCTGTTAGTTTTTTAATGTATCAAACTATATACGAGCTCGGATGAAGTTCAAGCAGAAAAGTTTTTAAAATTTTGTAATCTCAAATGAGAAATACATTAGGGATACCTTTCTCAGTACATGTAAACCAGTATGTATTTCTTTACTTAAAGCAAGGTGTAGCGTTTTTGTAGCTTTTAATATGTGTTAAGTCATGGTAAATGTAGTCCTCAAAAGAAAAGTTTTTAAAATTTTGTAATCTCAAATGAGAAATACATTAGGGATACCTTTCTCAGTACATGTAAACCAGTATGTATTTCTTTACTTAAAGCAAGGTGTAACGTTTTTGTAGCTTTTAATATGTGTTAAGTCATGGTAAATGTAGTCCTCAAAAGTAAACTGGAGTTTTTTTTGGCATGAAATAATTTATTCTTACAAGTATTTGATACATAGTTTACCCCCAAAGTCACAAGACATAAAAAGTGAATCGTGAGAGGCCATCATTGTATGATTTTTAAAGAAAATTGTTGAAACTTGTTGTAATTGCATGTAATAATGAATAGCTAGACATTTTGTTCTACCCTATCTTATTTATTTTTAAAGTACATACGCCAAGTTAAACTTGTAAACAAGACTAGACGGTTGAAAATTGAATAAAATGCGTAGATTTTCTAATCATTATTGTGGCTGGTGAAAATATCTTTCTTTCAAATGCATGATGCATTTTTACATAGGATTAAAAATCATCAAAAACAATTTCCATGGATCAAGCACCTAGTTTCATTAGCTATTATTACCTTTGTTTCAGTATTCTGTTCGCTATTTTCTTTAACATTCCTTTTTTCTAAATTGTTCGAATTGTTCATTTCCCACCATTCCACCAGAAAACATGTCATCTTTTTTCAAAGGATCTTGCGTAATATTTTGGATAACATTGGTAAGTTTTGAAGTTTGCGAGAAATATTGGAGTAATTAGTACATGAGCGCATTCTAAATGACTAAATCACTCAGATCCTTTGTGTGTCATACTTTTTGGGAACTACTCAATTCTATGAAACCCACGTAATTGAGGATGAAAGGATGAGAAAGAGCGCCACTATAATTTATGTGGTAGCGGTACTGAACATTTCGATGGCCATTGTCGGGTGTATCTTTCTAAAATGCAATGTGAATAATATAGTCTGCTCAATGCTTGTAAGTCACTTTAAATTCAATTGTGAGCTTGGTTTGCCATCACTTTAAAAAAAATTAATAGCACGATCAACTGTCATGAATAGTATACCATTCCGCTTGGACTTGTGGTTCCTGCGTTGGCCAGCTGGGGAGCTTGGAACGTTTCCAAAAATCAACCAAAGCCAACAGTAAACGAAACTTTGCGGTTGATTGTTGAATACTTTGAATCCAGTAACTACACGAGCCTGCCCGTTTGGCTTACTCAAACGCAAGTTGAATATGTCAGTAATTTAAAAAAAACTATTCAAACCTACAATACATAAATTAAGCGATTTAATACAAATACGTATGATTCTTCGTCAGAAATGCTGTGGTGTGCTAGGGCCGCAGGATTACCGACAAATCTTTCGATCCTTTGGAAATCAAATATGTAGTTCTATTGAGGTTTGAGATGATTTTTGCGTTTGTAAACCATCTTTCTTGAGTTTGAATCAACTCAAATTCTGTATAGAATGACATCCCTTGTTCGTGCTGTTCCGCTGTGGCGGCAGCAGAATTTGCGCACAAAGGACCCTCGGAGTTGGGTACCTATTGTCAATCTAAATCAGGGAAAGAGTGTCGAAATAGTACGAAGCATGGTGCGGATTGGATGCAGAAATTGTTGTTGGACTCCAATTCTTCTACCGCAGCGGTACTTACACTGGCAAAGAAATGTGATATGAGCACCACTGATTTTTTTGTGAATAAGGCCTACATCGGAAATCGAAATTCAACGGGGGTTAACCCAAAGGTTTAAAAAAAAATAGTATGCAGATATGGTGAATACATTTGCCAAGAAAATGGTGTTATCTATGAATTATTGCAGGGGTGTTATGCTCGCCTGATGAGTAGCTATGACACAATGCAAGTCTGTCTCACCGTGTTTTTGGTCATCTTCGCAATCTGCCCTCTTCTGATGCTTCTATCCTATGGGATGTACTTTTGCAAGTCTTCGCTATTCACTGGACAACGGTCTGATTACTCGCTAGATGTTGACGAGACATTGATTGACACACCTTACTCAAACCCTACGGGACAACCTTCTATCTCGAGAGATTCATTTTAAATCGGAACTCATGAATGTAATGACATATTTGCGTATTCCATTTATTACCAAAGGAAATTAATAAAATGATTACGCCGTATATTTGATGCCACTCTGGCTCACTTTTAGTGGCCATAATTATTTTTTATGTTATAAGCAGACGAATAGTTTGCAAACTCACAAAGCAGCTAACTAACATTAAATTACTGTTTAGTGAAATATCTAATAGTTATGCATATAAACCTAAGAAAAAAGTACCTTAGCCCGCCTTGCTTTTTACGAGTACATGTAAGTTTTTACTGCCATGATTATGTTAGAAAAGCTTAAAATTTGGCATTTTTTTTACATATTTTTAATATTACACAATCGACATTTTGCAAATACATATCTTAATCCCATATTTCAATTTTTACTTTCCGCTAATACCTACTTACATATAATATGTGCGTGCTGTTTTCATGACCTTCAAATGTACTTGTCGAAATTGAGCAAATTGGGATAAAGGACAAATGACTTATGTACCTGAGAGGGAAACAATACTAAGTCTTTCAACCCTGCTGTAGAAAGTTTTAGTTCATCAATCGGGTTCAAACATTATGTGTTGATTTATCATTGTCTATTTAAAAAATTCGGTAAAGATGATATCAAATACAAGTCTTATTTGTTTGAAAATAAACTTATGTGTAGGCTTCGTTTTCGGCATCAATCCCTTCTGGCTGACCAAATCACATCGGTTCAAGATTATCGAATTCAATATCTATCGGATTAAATTTGCCGTAGGAGTGTTGTCGACAGTAATCCTGTACTGGATTGTTGGAATTGTGTGGGATTTAGAAGAGGCTCTCAATAACCCAAACTTGGCCGCAAAGATAGCTATTAGAATAATATTTATTGCCTCCCTTTCCTGCTTTGTTATTGAAACAGTACAATTTTTAAATACAGATGAGTATTTGCATTATTTAAACTATTGGATTCAACTGGTAGACTATTTCAGAGGTACATAAATCGTTACATATTTCCCTCAATCTTATAAGCTTTACGGGGCAATGTTAACAAACCAAAATTTTCTTTATTCACAGATACGTATGTCATCAAATTGTTCAAGAACTGGAAGGTTACAAAAGTGGATCCTCTGCTTCTAGTACTATTAGTGGGACATTTAATTTTGCCCTTCCTGCTAATTATCCATGTTGCAGAATTTCACAATGACCGGCTATATGTTAATTGGATCTTTAAGGACGTGCATTTTTGGAGAATAAACGAGATAATTTTCTGGTTCCACTTTGTAGCAATTCCTTTCTCAGCTTTTGCAATTATGTCGACGTTAATCTTTACGTTTCAAATTTTTATGATTCCTTTCTTTATCTTTGTGAAATGTTTAGAAGAAATTTGGTAAGTTGCACATTTCCAATTACAACGCAATGTAAATTGATAGATTTTGCAATTTGTGAAAAAAATCCTAAAGTATTCATTCCTTTTCAGCCCAAAGCGCCAAACCAGCGTTGACATGTACCGAACTTATCCAAAGCTTCGCCGGCCCACCAATATTATCTCTACGTACAAATGCTTACAATTATGGATCCGACTAGGGAATGCTTTGCTGAGCGATATAGTGATTCCCCTTCAATCTTTTCTTTCAGTAATTGTGATAGCATGTAATTTGACTTTAATTCAATTCGGCAGTAGACTTAAGTGGACTCTTGCTGCTTTTATTTGTGTCACCATAATTTTGAGTCTGATTTGTTGGACTACTGCGCTTCATTATGCTGGCATGGTTCCGACTTACACAAAACAGTGCATTAGTTCATGGAAGTTATTTCCTTTCATGAGTCCCGTAGACAAAAAGTACATTTTGAAAGCATCGAAGGCCTGTAAGCCTTGGAGTCTTAGGGCGTCTGGCTTTTATTATTTGAACTCTTTCCGGCTTTTAAAATTCCTTAATTTGATAATGTGGGGAACGATGAAAACATGCTTTTGTGTTCGACGCTTGATAAAGATGGACATGCATTAGAGTAATTTTATTAATCAATACTTTATTATTGTAGGTAAATACAGTATAGTTTACTAAACTCTAGGAAAACATGGCAAACTGACTTTTGTTGTTGAAGAAGTATTTTTTTCATCAACCAACATTTGATCCAGATTTCCAGTAAAGGCGTGTCAAATGATTACTTTAAATAAAGCTGTTATACTTGATTTTAATAGGGAGGTTTGAGAATTGTACATTTTTATTCTCATAATAAACGGTTGAAAATAGGTGAAATATACATAGATGAAATCGTCGTTGATTTGTCAAACAATTTATATAATCATTTCTCCTGTAAATTATTAGCATGTTCGATTCACCTAAATTGTATCTAAACGATCTGAAAAGCGCATATAAACTATGGGTATGCAAAATGCTAAAACCCACAATTTAAAGTCACCAATTTTATGAAATCAAGTAAATGACCTACGCCTACTTTAATATACTGCTCAATATTTTTCAAATTGAATCCCTGACACTTGAGTTTTCTTTCTCTTCCCAGGTATTGATTCTCTTTCACTTGACCGAATCAAACAAAAATTCCGAAAATCCAAGATGATTTCAAATTTAACTCGGAGATATTTCGAGCTGAACATAAATGTGGGTCGCAGCGTTTTCGTCTTGCCGTTCCAAATTTCTAAGCAGACAGGGAAAGTGGAAACAGACCCTTGGGGCAAAAAGAAACTGAACATGCTGCTTATCTACGTTCTGCTTTACATAGCCTATCTAATTCAAGGAATTCAATCCGATTTTAATTTGGTTTCAAAAAATTCCGAAATATTGGGAGACATAATGTTTCGTTCTGTGGTAGTTGTTTTGCTACTTATAATTTTGGTTCTAATTGTAAATTTGGCTTTATGGCCTAACGTAATTTTAAATTTTGTGAATTCATGGATGTTAGTGTACGACAACTATGGTGGTAATGAATACACTTTTTAAATGGATTCTAATCAAATTATACATAATTAGGTGCTCATAAAAAGAAATAATTTGCAATTCTCTCGGCCTTCAGAATCATATTTGCAGGAGGAACTTCGACCTCTGTGGCGTAATGACTGTGAGCATATTCTTCGCTGGACGAGCTTTCCCATCTACACCGTTTTTCCAGTCCTTCAAATTATTCACTTCTTCGAGTTCCCTGGTAGTAAGCTGTACATGATGTGGATTGTCAATCAAATTTTTAGTCAAAAGGAATACATTTTACTCGCTTACATTGGTCACATAATTTGGCTGGCATTCTCTGTCCTTGGATACATGAGTGTGATTCTCTTCAGCATTTTCATTCAGATCATTCCCGTTTCCCTTTTCTTCCAAGTTTTACGAGAATGTAAACCCGTCTACGTCAGCCAGTGGAATCGGTTTAAGACAAAAAAGTTGATAAGGCAGCCCCAGACAATTGTCAAAATCTATCGGACATCGTGGATGCTCTGTGCTAGAGCCAACGAGTGCGTTAGTTGGTTTCTCATAATTATCCAGAATCTGAATAGCTACGTTATCGTGGCTTGCAATGTCGCCATTCTCCATTTGAGAGAGGGGCTCAATTGGAAAATTAATATGCTCCTTATCACAATCTCATTATTCGCCACATTTTTGTGGACAGTTGCCTTATACGCCGCTGGCTTTTTGTTTAAGGCATCAAAACGCTGGATCGACATGTGGAAGAGAAGTCCATGGATTGTGAAGCATAGGCAAGGAAAGTTTTATCAGAAAACATTAAGGTCATTTCGGCCCGCTTCTATTAACTTTTCAAATATATTTAAAGTAACGCTAGTCAGGGTATTGAAATTTCTTAACTTTGTAATGTGGGGCACTATGAAAGGTATGCTTTACATGAAAAAGTTTTAGTACTTTGGATTTAGGAAAAAAATTTACGTATGATTCGTACATACATGTATATGACATCCGAGATATTGACTTTTTTAACCAAGCTCAAAATCGACTTTATCAACGATCGATCCATTATGATATCGTTTGGAATTTGGGTTCGTTTGGATTTTGATATCAACTGTATGTCTACTACTTTTCCGCAGAACGATAAAGTTTAGTCGAGCACACTTAAATCCATGTAGAACTCCCGTAAACATTTTATTAAATTATTCTGACATCTGCTTAAGAATTAATGATTGCGTGAATAACGGAATTTGAATAAAGAAAGAATACAAGGGGTATTGTTAAATATGAAATTTTTGCTTGAAATATCTTGCATATACATATATGTATATGTTTTTTTTTAAAAATATTTCCATTTCAGGTCTGACGCATGCAGCAACTGATGAGGCAAATGCATTTTAGAGAAACTTTTATTAATTCTTTTTAAGAATTCTGTGTGATTAAAAGATAGATCATAACCTTTTATAATATAGACTATGAAAACAGCAATATAGCCTATAAAATTGAGTTTTAAATTGTTTTCTTCTGGCTGCAATAGTTTTTGCACATTATTTGTCAATTTCCAACCTTGTTCTTCAATGTTTGCATGATACGCAGTATTACTGACTAATATAGGCTTGATTTCCGTATCACCTCTTTCCGAAGGTAGCAAAATTGTTCAAGAAAATTACGTTCGCCGGTCCATTAAAAGTAAGAAATTGCCGTAAGTAATAGAGTACTTCCTTTATTTGCTATTTGCTTGTTTTCTTTTATTCATCCTTCCAAAATATAGCTTAAATTGCAAATATTTGAACTACAGTCTATTGATACCTTTAACTTAGAGAAAGTGCGGAGGTTATTTTCATATACATAAAGTAAAACATAGCTGTAAAGCTCATCAACATCCTCTGAAAATGACGAAATCCAAAGTGTTTTGCCCCATGACCTGGAAATACTTTACGCTAAATTTATGGCTGTGTCGAAAAGCTTTCTCCATTCCTTACTTTTGGTGCACCGCCGAAAGCAAAATGAAGATTTGTTCCAAAGGAAGTTCGAAACTGCGAGGGCTAATCTGCTTAAACCTTTTCTATATTACTTATCTGAGTATTACAATTTATTACGACTGGACCACCACACATATATATCAAAGGCCAGAAATTTTTGGCGATATCGTGATGCGAATTGAATACTTGATTGTTTGCTCAAACGTCGTAGTTTTAATGCTTAATACGTTAATTTTATCTACTGATTACCTGCGATATTTCAATGAGTGGATCAATTTGTACGTTTACTTCTCTAGTAAGTTCCCCCTTATGGTACATATTTTATTACAAGTGTTTATTGTTAGTCGGGGCTAAAAAAACTAACGCTTTTTTGGTTTTCTAGACCGATACGTCATGGGAAAGTTTAAGCCGTGGGAGCTTCCCTGTGCAGTTATACTCGAGATGATTAGCTTCTCTTACGTTTTACTTCCACTGGGGCAATTAGTTCACTTCTTTGAGCTCCCCTACAGCAAAACCTACATCACTTGGCTATTCAAAGACTTGAACATGCCAGTTATCACGGTCGCTGTTTGTTTCATTCAATGCGTTCTTATGGTCATAATCATTTTTGGCAATTATTGTGCGGCCGTTTTCCACGTATTCATGTGCCTCATTCCTATGTCAATTTGCATTAAGGCATTAAAGGAAAGCAGGTAAGTGATGCAGAAAGTAATCCATACGTGTTTAATTTCCGTTCTAGAGCGTGACATTACGACAATTGACTTGTTATTTTCATTTCCAGACCTGGGGTCAATCCCTTTCTCAAATTTAAGACGGTCAATCTCCTTCGAACTCCAAAAGAGTCCCTGAAAATATACAATGCTCATTACATCCTTAACCAACAGGCAAATATTATTGGTAGTCATTTGTTGTACGGCCTGCAAACGCTCGGTTCCTACGCTGTCGTACTTTCTCTCATTTGTCTCCTTCATTTTGGATTTGATGTTGGTTACAAGACAGGATTTATTGTGTTTATCGTTGGCTCATTTGGATTTCTATTGTGGCTAACCATTCTTGAAACTGGAGGCATTTTTACCAACAAAACTAAACTTTGGATAGGACATTGGAGCAAGGCAGTGTGGCCAAGGAATTGTAATAAAAAGTATTGCATGAAGGTGGCCAAATCTCTAAAACCTCTTCAAATGAATTTTTCGGGATGTTACAAACTCACATTGCTCAGAGTTTTACGATTTATTAACTTTATCATGTGGACAGCCATGAAAGGTCTTTTGTTTATTTCAAAAGACTAAGTAGACTTGTATTCAGCCGAGTGGTATATTTGATGTTTTGCAACGGAAGAGTAAACAGTTTAATTTTAATATTAAGAGACAAATATTTTTTTCCAAATATGAACAAACAGGCTGCCCTAGTACTTATACATATTACATATCAATCTTCATTTCATTGTAAAGACAGATATTGAAAAATATATATATAGGCATATAACTTATATTGTGTGTGCTTGGGTAAAAAATTGTATTACATTTAACTAGCTACAATATCTACATAACTAATACTAAATTTATGAACAATATTTCGATGTTAGCTTCAATTTAAAAAGTGGCGTAGAAAAATCGGCCTTTGTTTATTGCAAGCACTGGAATTGCATTTTGGAATGTTGCCTGATGCCTGTAAAATTAAATTCAAATTGGAATCTCAAAGCTACTCGGTTTACCTCTAACCAGTATGCTAGTATTTAGCTTTACAATAACCCTAACTCGTCTTGATGTGATATCGGTAAAGAAAAATTGCGTTTTTCTTACGTTATTTTCCTGTTTCTCTAGTTTTGAAAAGAAAAATCTATTATCCATTCGATCGATATGATTACGACTTATTTTTTAATCGACCAACTTTTTACTCTACTTATATAAAACAATTGAATTTTCTTACTTTCTACACCTCAAAATTGCTGGAGAAACTCATTTCATATACATACTACATACTGGGTCATATATGATTAAAGACTTTCATAGTGTATCTACAAGGCATACCCAATTGTAGTTCAAAATGCTAGAATTCAAAAATGAATACCAAACTGTTAACATACGAATGGTTAATAATGGCAATAACTATAAACCGAGCAGACTTATGTATATATGCATATGTAGGTACTTTAACCGCACGTTATCTCGATAAAATTTATATGTACATACTTCAATTTAGTTCAAAATTTATTTCTATTTATAATTTTTTAAATTTAGATTATTATGGACCTAATTGATAAACAATGATGAATGTAATTACATAGGATAAGGATAAACTTTCTATTCATGAGATAGAATTCAATAACTAAAAAATATATCTAACAGAATTATTTTCTTTCTACTGACTCAATCTTCGGCAGTAAAAAGCCTGCGACCGGCTAGTATAGTTACCTACTAATTCACTTCCGTATTAAAAGAATAATTTGTAACCAATATCCCAACGCACTAGTTACTAGTTACATAACAATTATTATTTCTTTCACATTCCGAAATCTATAGACATACATATATTTCATACATTTTACAATCTGCTTCGAATTTATCTCCAATTTTAGCTATATTTATAGCCATTCATCATGAATTTGACTGAAACCAGAAATATTTTGACTGCATTCATATTCAAGAAGCACTTAATAGTTTTAACTGTTGTAGTTTCTATAATATGTATGTTTTCAAACATGTTTGATGAAGGTTTTTTGCTCGCAAAACCCAAATTTTAAATAAATTTCGTGGGATAATGCAATTCTGATTTGTTGCTTTCGTTAAAAAACGTCTTGACTGATTAAAATACATTGGCATAAGTAAAAACTTTTTAAAGAGGAAAAGAAAATGATAAGTCAGAAGATATTAAAGCTTCACGGATTTCTAATTCAAGCTGCCTGCTACACAGGAAACTCCCCATTTATGTGGAGTCCAAACTCACAGACAATCTATGTCACACGACTCAGTTGGCTCCGATTCTTACCGCTTGTATCCCTCCTATTCTTGTATATCGTATATCTTTTCGCTGTCATCCTGCTCGAACTGTTGGAAGTAAAACCGAATTTGAGTTCCCTTCCGCTGGCGTTTGGAACAATGATGATATGCATTATTTTGTTGATTGTTGTCACGTGTATTGCCTACCGCCATCAAATTTACACGGCTTTTTTCAACGGATTCTTTGACTTTTGTCGTAACTTTGAAGGTACGTTTACGGGTTCAACTTAGAGGTCGGAGTTTTCAGATTTTATTCAACACGCCTGCACGCAGATTTTGTGAAGTGAACACGCACGCCTGCACACGCCTGCAGATTTTTTAAATTTGAATCTGCCCGCCTGCGCAGGCGCCTGCGTGTGCATGCACCGTATAACATAGCATTGGAAATTAATTTTCTTCAGTAATATTACCTTTAGAATATACGCAACTTCCGATTAGAGTCATCGATCGAGTCATAATTTTATAATAAAGTGGTTGAATACTAAATTTGAGCTCAGAAGACTAGCATTTATATCAATCCAAGACATCAGTTTTAATTTTAACATTTCTACAATTATGATACCAGGCAATAGCTTTAATTATTGATGAGGAGGTATTACATGCATATAATGTCTTCCTTTAATTTTATTATATGCAATATAAGTTAAACGATGGTGTAATCTTGATTTTTGATAAGCACGGGTAATAATCTGCGCTTTTGTCCGATGTTAAATAATCGTAATCGGCTAAACAAATAAGCCAAGAAAGACGATTTGAACAGAAACATGAAAATTTTATGTTAGGTTTTGAATAATGACTGAAATGTTTCAGTCATACTATGCCCCAAACAGGAATTTTCCTGAAATGTTGGGAATTAATTTAGGTTGCAGGCAC
>JAHZMY010001206.1:0-12107 GCA_027743915.1 Seira sanloemensis
GATCCCCCCTCCCCCCATGTCACACCCTTATACATTGTAGGATAGGGTATCCTTACCATGTTGTGTCACAAATTGTCAGACCCCCCCTCCCACCCCCTCGGTGCGTTACGTACTTTATGGATCGCCCCACAAGACCTGATACTATATATTTTTCCCGGGGAGAAGAAGAAGAAGAAGAAGAAGAAGGAAAAATACATGTGTATTTGTGTATCATCGGACTCCTGCTCCGAGGTTTTAGACGGCTGCCGTCCTCTGGCTGGCTGTCAGTTGGCTGATGTGCTAAAGGTGGTGCAACACCACCGCATTCACCGCATTTTTTCACATTGTCATCATATCATCATATCATGAAGAATCGGTGCGAAAAGGAAGAAAATAATCATTGCTTAAAAATAAACATTTAAATTTGCAAGAGAAAGTTGGAAGTTGAAGTTGTTGAGATTACTCGATAATTTTTCATGTGACACAAGTTAAGTGCTTCGGGTGAAAGTTGAAGTGAAAGTTGCCGCTTGCCAATTGTTTTTTGACACTTGAGCTGACACACGGAGGGAAAGAAAGAAAGTAAAAGAAGAAGGAAAGGAAAGATGGGATTATCTTGTGTAATCTTTTGTGTGAGGGCTGTTGATAGTTGTTGTTTGGGATTATAGCGTGTGTTGTGTTGTGTGGTTGTGGCAGGTACTTTTACTTAACTTTTACATGAGAGTTATGTATGTATGTTTGTTGCAGCATGATTCATGGAGTGTGTGAAGAGTGAAGGCTGTGAAGGCTGTGAAGGCTGTGAAGGCTGGTGATGACAGGTTGATCTCTCGAGTCTTGCTGTGGATGTGTGGAGATTGAGAAGATCTTGTTGAGTTTTTGAGTTCGTCTTTGCTGGCGGTTTGTCGGTGCTTCGTGCTTGGTGCTACATAGGTGGAGGTGGACTGATTGCATGGCATGGTGCGTGGAGGAAGTCGAAGAGTGTATTTGAGATTTGAGGATTGAGAATTGGGGAGGAAAAATAACGAGGTGAGTTTCGCAGTGACTAAGGTGGAGGTGGTGCCGTCCCGGCCGGTGGAGCTATGTGTATGATTTGGGTTAATTAGTTCATATTGTTTATTAATATACATATGTAGAAAGTATATGGATTTATATTTACTTTAAGAAATTAAGATATTTTTAATTTATTTTTCGATTGTTTCAGAGATTACCTTTCTCTGTGCGTTTTGTTTTCTTTGTCATGGAAATCTACGTTTTGGAGATGGAAAGAACATTGACTTGGTTTTGGGTAAATCAATGAAATCTAGAAGTGATTAGGAAGTGGAGATTTTTGAACGCCCATTATTTGCTTCATGCCAATTTAAAAATGGGGGTCAAAATTAAATACTTTGAAGGAAAAACTTTGGATCTTGACGATAAAATGAAATATTTTGTAGGCAGGGAAATATTACGCGGGAAATAAGCAATGTGCGAGAAATTTGGCAAAAAAAAAACTGGCACTTTTAAGAAACACACTTTTAAAAATATTTCATGAGAAAATAAAAAGCCAGGTCCATTTTATTTCAGGTAAATTTTTACAGAAAATGCCATTTGCCATGTCATTATTGATACCCATTGATTTTCCGTGACCGTCTCGGCCCTGGGAAACCGGACGCGTAGTGGCACATCTCGTCATTAGCCCTTGATGGAGTTTTTTTAGTTAAGTAAGGGAGTACCTTCACAAAGATGCTGATGATGATGCGAGCTGATATGGATTTGATGTGTGATGGGATGATCACCGGGGAACATTATTGGAAATCGTGTGATGGCTCCTGACAGCTACCATCAAAAAAAGTAGAGAGCCTCTAACTCTGACTCTGACACAAGCATACACTCACACATGACGGCATCACACAGGAAGGAAAAGGAAGGAAGTCATAAAGATGAAAAAAAGGTGAAGGGTATTGGCATTTGACGGGGAAAGGTGAAGGCTCGTTCGAGTTTGAGTTTGAAATTGAAAGAGAAAAATAACTCAAACGTCTTTTTTTCTCGGAGGAAGTAAAGGTGTGTGTGGGTAGTGGGTATAATATGTAGGTATGGGCCATAGTGGCTGGAAAGGATGCGGAAATAAATTGTGAACTGATGGAGAAAATTTATATTCGGAATTAGGGATATGATATGAGTGACGATACGTGACGAGTGAGATGAATTGGAAAAAAGGATGAAAAGAATCTCACTTTCCAAAAAGAATTTTTTATGTTTTTTTTGATGGATGAGACACTGTCGGAATTTGATTAGAGAAAGGATGGTGGGGATGATGAGATTGATAATTAGATTCATTGTCTCATTTTATAAATTTTTTGTATCTTGACAAATTCCAAAAGTCTTCCGGAATGTCAGAAAAAAATGAGATGTCTTTATTATATTATATATTGACTCGAAAGAAATTGGAGTTTCGAAGATAATTAAAAGAAGCCGGATTAAGGAGGATGTCGAAGATTAAGTAAATCCAAAAAAAAAGTCCAAAAATGTCACCAGTCCTTTGCATGTAATCAAAAGAATTTCTTGAATGTGAATTCCGATCTGAATCCTTTAAAAAATCCCTAGAAAAAATAACTAAAAAAATTCTTACAATTTCATTCTTAATCTATGGAAGAAAAGAAGATGGAAGTTTTTTATTGGAACTTCCATTGGAAGAATGATAAGTCGAATACATACATATTAATCTCATCAAAAGAATTTCGTCGAGGAAGCCGAAGCCCGTCAAGAACTTCTCTGTGCTCATCGCTCATAGATATCGCTCATTGCTCAAATTCAAGAGCCATTCAAGACGAATATTTTATTCGAGAAAGAAGAGAGAAGCCGTGTGCCACCATCAAAAAATGTATTTAGGGGGCATCCATAAATTACCTAACGCTAAAAAAAATTTCAGGCCACCCACCAACCCACGTCCAGCTTTTCCCATTTGTGAATATATTGAGTGTCACGCCATCGTTTGACCACCCACCCTCAAGACGTTACGTAATTTGTGGATGGCCCCTCATAAGCATATCGTTATGTGATTAAAAAAATATGCGAAGACTTCTCCTTCCTTTCGTGAGCAAGCACAGATTATAATTTAATTAGGTCCTGGTTTATGATTTCAATGTTCACGGGCTTATATTTTTCAACATGCTCCAGACATTCTTTTGAAAGGAAACTGAAGCTGAGGCGGAGGCTGAAACTGAAACTGAAATGAAATCCTCTAATTTCGCCTGGAGTCAGGGGCTTATCATAGATTACAATTTTTAAGTTTCATTAGCCGAATTCCAAAAATTCCAAAGCCAATACTATTTTTGTACGTGCACAAAGAATAAAGTTTACAGTTTAGTGGTATGTGTGTAGAGTGTAGACATGCCTGAAGCTATCGAGAGTTGTTATTATTAGCGTAAATTTTAATCCTCGGATTAGGCTAATATCATTTGGATTATAAGCGTTCATTATAAATATATACATATTCAGTATTTAAATACTAAAATATGCCATCACATCAGCATGACGCGCGCATATTATTGCGTGAAATTTTTGATTTGCTGAGCCATAACGAAAAAATCCATGCTAGATTTTAGACTTTATTTTATGCTCGTTTGTGTGTATAAGCCGTGTAATAATGTATAAGCATTACATATATTCAGTTTACCATCGGTATTAAGTTTTAATTACTAATACTCACCCAATCACTAAAAATTCTTCAGCCGCTCATACAAACATATACTTACATACATACCTAATACCTCTGTACTAATTTATGTGTAAGGATTTTTTATTGTTCAAAAAAGGGTAACATAATCGAGTACAAAATCCGTTCTGCTACGGATTCAAAAAACACGCGGAATCAGCAAAACTTTTTTGCACACTTTTTTTTGAGATACTGATGATAGCCATCTGGTATGCACCTGCAGATGCAGGAAAGAACATTTTTTGTGCTTTTGAAAAATGTTAAGTAGTACTCAAGAAATTAGGTAACTCATATTGGCACTTGGCAAAATGGTATATAGGCCAGTATTGGCTAGTGTTGGTTGATTTTGTAGCCACAGTGGGATGGGGAAAAAGTTGCAAAAGTATCACAATGCCCCAGCCCCAACAAGGAAATTTTTGCCACTTTTAATAAAATGTGTGTAAAAATGGCATTTGAGTTTGCACGGTTTCTGTCTACATCCAAAACGGCATTTACTGGATTTTACCGGTATTTTTTTGCCTATTTTAGTTTTTCCTCTCTATTCTAACCCTATCAATTTATCATTTCTTCCATCTCTTGCGTCAGACGTGTCTTATAGCTGCATCTTTAAGTATAAAATTGCAGAAAAGTGCATTTCTTCTCACATGAATATGCAATGGATATTATATTCGATCGTCTTCATGTGCAGATTGGCTTCTTCATGATCTCCCATCCCACGAGAATTATCCCGGTCAAAAAAATGCTTTGTTTTAAAACTCCTTCCTTCATCATACGTAATTTTATACACATCATTAAAACGAAACAAAGTTGTAATATGATAATATGACGAGAGAGGAAAAACATGTTAAGTTTTATGGAAAACAATATTATTATAACTGGATATCAAGTCATGTCTCGGCGTCATCCGATATCCTCCCCTCCGTGTTCTTCTCAGAATCTGTCAATGTCACTCGAGATAGAGAGAGAGGAGAGAGAGAGACAAACAAATTTGCATTACAAAAGGCTCACAATAACTTGTGTAGCGAACCTTCTCCTACGTCCTTTTTGGCATGTGTATACACTTTTTTCAGTTTTCAGTTTCGCCTTCGTGGCACACTGCCTGCCCAAACCATGTACCCTGAAGAACCGAAATGGAAATATCCTTCTCTGTCTCACACAAACAAACGCAAAAAAACACACACATATTATTATACAAAAAAGACTAGAGCTTTCTGAAAATTACTGCCCCTGGAAATGAAAGGATGGGATGTTGGGTCAAGCCGATCATTTTTTGGCGTTTATTTTTCTTGTGCTTTTGCGAATCTTGAAAAGATGCATGAGCTCTAGGAAAAAAATGAGACAGATTACAAAATGGATCAAATAGTGGTGAATGCCATTTTGGACGTCCAAAAACGTGTTGGCCAAAACTGTCCATAAGCCGATTGTCATATGTATGAAGGAATGGTAATTAAAAGACAAATGGCACAATGCGCTTGAAACGAACTTTTGGACGTTTTTACCCTGTTTGGACAGGACCGTTAGCTTTGGACATCCCGGTGGTAGAAACTCTTTGTGCGGGAAATGCAGGATAAATCACTGAGGGATAATTAATCTTGTTTTTATTTTTTATTGCTATACAAAGGATGGACGATTGCAATTATTGGGGCATTGTGAGAAATATTGCACACTGCATATTTGCAAGTAGTTATGGACATTCCAGGAGAAATTCCAAAGGTTTTAGGGCGGGAAGTACCCAATACAATTTCTTACATACCACGACCGGATTTTTTGATTTTTTAAAATTTAAAAATGGATTTTTATGAAAATTGTAAAGATTAAAAAAATCTTAAGTGGCCCAACTAGGGCCATTTTCGTTTTTTAAAATAGGGTAAAAAATATCCTAAAAATCCTTTCAAACGCATTATGCCATTGGTCCTTCAATTCCCACTATACGTTTTCACATCCTTTATATGACAATAGGGTTATGAACAGTTGCTGGTTTCTGGCCAAAAACGTTTTTAGTCCATTTTTAGTCCGTCTGCTATTTTCTGAGAGCTCATTTATCTTTTCGAGATTCGAACGTGTACAACAAAAGAAAAAGCAAAAAAAGCGCCGGCTTGGCCCAACATCCCATTCCTTCATTTTCAGCGTCTGTATTGCTTTTCCTCCAATGCCAGCATACTTAATATCCTTCGCTGATTTGCATAAATAGGCTTAATATGATTATAATACATATCCTCTCTGACTGCACCAGAGAAAGAGAGAGATTCTGATTTTCTAATTGACTTCCTCTCGGAAAGTCATGCTTTATTGAGTCGTCTCACTAATTTTTTCTCTCTCATGTTTTCGCATCATGGCCTAGACTCTGAAAAAACATTACTAAATATTAATATTAATAATAACTTGATATATAGATATTTTTTATATCACCAGAAAAAAAACTTTTTTTTAACTTCTGGGTCTTTTAGTCCCTCATGGCTTGTTCAGCGTTCTGATAGTTCAATGCGTAGGCAGCAGCCTGAGCATGTATCGACTGTGAATTCGTAAAATTGGGAATGGAAAAAAATGTTATTGTCTGTGAGCAAAAATGGCTATGGAAAAAAGGGTCGAACGTAAAAAAACGGCTATATGCAAAATAGCAGCTGGCTGTAAAAAAGGTTATATATATATATTTTGGGGTGATGTGTGAAACCTTTTAATACTAAACGCACAAAACAAAATCTTTTTTTCTACCGAAATTTCCCAAAATCATGTTTTTTTCATATTGCCACTTTTTTTCTAGTTTTGGGTTTTTTTCCACTCACAAATTGTTCACAGCGTGATGGGAAAATCATTTTTTCCCGGGAAAAAGTGCAAAACGTCAGAAGCAAAGTGTGGAAAAGTCTTCTGAACGCACTTCAAAATATGTCTCGCAATGCCCCCAGCCATTTAAGTTTTTCCCACTTTTTTACATCGTGTATACATATATGTATGGTATTGGCATTGCAGTTTTGGATAGTGTTTTAAGCACCTATAGGTTTTGTTCGAGTTAAATTAAAATTAAGTATTTACCTTTAGATTTTACCGGTAATAACCGCATTGACCTTTTCCCAGATTCCAGCCCTACTTCATGCCTACAAATATTTATCACATTCGCAGTTCCACAAATTCATAGTCGATATACATACCAAACCACCTAAATATGTACCTATACACGCCTAAACTCTATGACAAAAAAAAACAAAAATTAGTTTACACACAAGTCAATCCAATCATCATCCAGCAGTCACTAATTTCCATTTCACCGCATCACATCATCATCACCGCAGCAGCCACATGTGTTATAATATTTTTCCATCATTCTCTCCATTCAACTCGACAGTCGACACTGACAAGTGTGACAATAACCCTAAAATATTGAAAACCGCAAGAGCTAATTTTTCCCCGTTTTATTTTATTACCATTTGTGATATATGTACATATTGCGATTCTCTGAATTTCCCCCAAAAAAATTGTGCTGTGCACTCTGTGCATTTTCATTACTTCTATTGCCAATAATAACCAATGAACTATACGTAATTACGTAATTTTCCCCCTGAAATTCCGATACACATTGCGTTCGTCCGTTGCGTTCGCTGCTCGTTCAGAGTCAATTTAGAGAACAAGAGCACTGCTATAATATTGAATGAATTTTTTTTAGCTCTTTCAGTTATCAGGGAGTTACTCATTAAATGTTCAGCTGATTAGATAATGAGGAATGAGTAATGAGCGTTAGTGTTAGTGTTACAACAAAAGTAAGTGCATGAAACGCGAAACTCAAAGTTTCGAGGAGAGTTTGAGTGCGACTTGTGAATTGCATATTGCCATATACCTATATATTTTTTGCAACTTTGATTTTTTGTGTGTGTTTTTGTGTGGCTGAAACAGTTTCTTGGAGTTTGGAGGCTGGTGTGAGGCAAGAGGCAAGTGTGAGAATTTTCGGCTGCATCGGCCTGTGTCTGTGGATGGGAAAATTGTGAAGAGATTTTTTTGTCTTGTCTTGGGCTCAACATTATATATTGAATATGTCAGACTTTGACATTTAAAAGAAAAGGCTGGAGCTTTGAGTGAGTTTTTACCAGTTGAACCGAAGTCTAGTCAAACATCGCACAAAAAAGTGAACGAGACTGCGAGACTGAGAGAGTGTGACCTTTTGTCCTTTTCAAGGAGGGAGATAAGAAACAAAAAAGGGATGGCGTGTGCGGTACCCGAAAACGGCCATTCTGAGGGAAAGCCAAAGTTCTTGGTGCTCGGAGGTAAGGGGGAAGGGGGAATATTCAGTGCGTAGCTGAGGCTTAGAGGTTGTGAGTGACGTGAAGTGAGTGAAGAGGTTTTGAAATGTTTGTCTGTCTGTCTGTGGCTGTCTGTGAGGAGCTGTGTAGGTTTTGCCCGGCTTTAGTTTTAGTTTTAGTTTCAGTTTTGCCGCGTTTTAAAAAAATGAATGGAAGCAGGGGCGTAGCCAGCCTTCCGAAATACTTTGAGTTAGAGTTTTTAATTAATCAAAATTCCGGAATTGGTAAAAAAAGAAGATTATTTATTTAGCAAAAAATTATCAACTTGCAAAGGAAAAGTTAGGGGTTGTTGTAAGAAAACCTAGTCTTACTAAAAATGTTTTAAACGCTTGAGAGAAATTTATATTTTATTGGAAAGAGTTGAATGATTTTTTAAATGAAATTAGCACTTTTTTTAGAGAAACTCGCGAGCTTAAAAACAAAATTACAAAATTAGAACTTTTTGATGATTTAAAAAAATAAAAATGCATTGGTTTAAATTTAAAACAAAACTTAAGGAATTTTTTTGCTATCTGCTGGCCTCTACGTCGGCGGACCCTTGTCCCGGGTGCCCCTTTCCTGGCTGCGTCCTTTGAAAACGACTGAATAATTTATTTAGATTTTTGGCACTTATCAGCTTTAGCCCCCCCTCATACCAAATTGTTGTTACCAATTCGTGAAAACCGGAGTGAATGATCAAATGTACATATATGCACACAATTCTTTAGTCGATTCAGCTACGCACATAATATTTCCATTACAGCCTGTTTTTTTTCCTCAAGGAAAAAGGCAATCTAAAAAAAGCGGAAATGATGCTTGATTTATATGATATATAATTTTTTTCTTGCGAAGGCTGTGGCTTCATCGGGCGCCACCTCATAAAGTACTTGCTGGACCACTCTTCCGCCATCTACGTGATTGACAAGACGCCGCCGGAAGTCGCCTGGCTCAACGAAGGGCACACAGCGGCGCTCAAGGACTCCCGAGTCAAGTTCACCAGTGCGAATCTCATTACCCAGCGTGAGTCCCAATACTTATTATGGAAGCCCAATTACAATCTTATAAACTATAATAAACCACTCGATTTCGATTCCTTTCAGTTTTCCTCAAGTGTAATTACTAAAATTACGTTATAGATCATAATTTAATTTTTTTGTTCATGTACATATGTATAAAATCAACAACAATTTTCTCTCCTCAGAGGGCTGCGAGAAAGCGTTCTTGTACGTCGACGATGACATCGACTTTGTAATCAACCTGGCTGCAGAGACGCGCAAAGGGCAGACGGAGCCTGTGTACAAGGACGGGATTCTCAAGTTGACCCAAAACTTGTGCCAGTTTGTGAAGCAGAAATGGGGAAATCGCTTAAAGTGCTATGTGGAGGTCTCCACAGGCTTCCTTTATTCNTCTCCACAGGCTTCCTTTATTCCAGCGAGAAGGTGAGCACATATACATAGAGTAAAAGTAAATACACAGTGTGTACTGACCAAGGAGGTGAAGGAGGGGGGAGTTGGGTCAATCACATTTTTTTCTTGACTTGATTTCAAAATTATCTCCAAGTCTGGCACTAATCGCGAAAATAAAGTTAGTGTTTATGGGTGGGTAATATTACCGTTATTAGGCAGTTTTGGGATAACCTTTACGGGATAGTATTTAACAAGGGACGCATTTATGTCGATGGAGGGAGAAAAACTATAACCCATAATGTTCGTTGCGGAATGCCTTTTTTGTAGAAAAACAAACTTTTTTGGGGGTTAGCCTTTAGGAAAAGTTCGGTTGCGCGAGAGCTTTCTGGACGTGAAATAGACATAGGTTTGTTATTCAAGTGAAGAATTGTTTTTGAATAATTACAAAATCATAAGCAAAGCTATATTATGCCACATTTAAACAAATTTCTCTAAATATTTTGTGCTTCAAAGGAGGTAGATTTAATTTTTTAAAAAAATACACCAATCAATTGAAAAAAATATTTTATTCTTTTAATTATCTATATAGCATTACTTCAATTTTTGAATCAGTTTGCTGTACTAGAGTTCGCTTTCAAGACCGATTATGCTCCATAATATGTGAGTGTTGTCACTGGAAATAGAAAGTCAATTTTTCGACCACTTTTTGGGACTTTTCATTCATTTTAAGCAGGGTATTTGTGTTCATATTTAAGTACAAAGAATCCCTTGCCTCAATTCAGCTTCTACATACGAAATTCCGTGTTTGAACTTTCAAGTAAAAAACTCCAGAAACCCCCAACTCTTGTTTTCAGTGAGAGTCAATGCAGTTTTTACAGTTTCAAACACGTCCACGTCCAAGTGACCTCCTCACACCCTCTCAATTTTATGTGATTTCACTCCTCCACTTTTTCCAAATATTTAAGCGGCGTCAACAAAACAGCCTTGAGAACTTAAAATTCTCAAACTGTCCCAACTCCCCATTCTCTCATTGCCAGGGTCAGTACACTTATTTCTTATTTCCTTTTACTTAAAAAATAATCAATACCTATTTCTTCCCTTCCCGAGACACTATCAAAGAAAAAAACCCACTGGAAAAAAATCTCCTTTTCTTCTCGGCATGAAATGTCACACATATCTACTACGTACATATATATTTTTCCAAAAACCGAATTGCAAATCACTCATGTAAATTGCTCGTCTCTCAGTCTTTGAGACTTTCAGTCTTTTATGTTATTTACTCCGATGCTCACATCCAAGATGAAAATACTAAATACACATCAGTTTTGACAAGACAAGGGAAGAATGTGTAGCATTTCATTAGTGGAGGTTTTTTTTGAGACACTGAGACTGAAGACTTGAAGTTTGAGACTTGCGTCTCAGTCTCAGTCTCGGGCTTCGGTTTCGGGTTTTTTGGAGGAGAGATGGAAGAGAAAAGCCACTTAAGTCGCGTAATGCTCCTTCTCTCTCAAACTCTCATTTTCTTATGGTTAGAGAGTCTAACAGTCTAACCGTCTTACTCAAAGGACTCAAGACTTTTCGAAGAAAAAATACTCCAAAGAGAGAGAGAGAGAGAGAGAGAAAGAGAGAGAGAGAGAAAGTGTTTTTCTCAGTCGCTTCTCTCAATTTCTCAATTTCCCGATTTCATCATTTTCTCCGACGTTTTGCTTGTTACTTGGTAGTTGTTGAAGAGTTGTTGGAGTTGTGAGAGACAGAAAGACGGAGATAATTGAATGTAAACTAGGAAAGAGGCAAAAAACTGTTAAATGCTAAAAAAAAGCTTCTTTCGCTGACTGAACTGCCATAACAATTCAATTCCATGGTGAGAATGTATGTGTGTAAATATGTACATATGCAGATTTGCGTCGTAAAATCTTTTTTTGTAGTTTACGCTTTGCTAGCATTTATTATGACCGATTTGGGGTGTTATGAGATTGTCATAGGGGAATATCGAGGAGGGATACGTTACAAAACGAAAGTCAATTTGAATTGTATTTGAAGATTGAAAGATTGCTGCTGTGATGAAAAGTAGCATGAAATTTTATTGGTGTTAGAGGCAACCAAATTTGTGCGACTAAATGGGGTAATGTCTATTACATAGTAAATATTTTTAGGGAAGGGGAAAATTAGGGTGTGTTCATATACGTGTGTGTAGGAATGCACAGATGCTTTTTATTTTATTTTTTCAAAAAAATATACTCCAAAATCTCTCCAAAATTACGCATACGCAATTCCGAAACTTAAACGAAATTCGGAAGGAATCACGTGAAAAAATAACTTGTTCACATTTTTTTACATTTTTCAACTTTTTATGCAGTGCAATTTTGTCAAACAAATGTTTTTTATACAAGCTAGGAAATATTATGGAAAATCTGTCATTTGCTGTTTCCTACAATGTGCTACAAAAGTCCGAAATTACGTGCCGATCCTGGAATTGATTTTAACTAACTTCATTTTGTCCGAATCATTCAAACAATTTCGCATTTACTGGACTAGAGTACATGCTAAAGTACTATTCATCAAAATACTATTCATTCACAAAAAAAACATTTTTTCACGCAATTTTCATTAACACATCTCAAGACCTTATACATGTACCAACAATTTTTAATTATTAAGGACCGACCTCGGAGGTCATTTCTGTTTTTGGCTTGTCCGTACGTCCGTACGTCCGTACGTCTGTACGTCTGTGCACACGATAACTCGAGAACGCCTTCGAATTTT
>JAHZMY010001207.1:0-10177 GCA_027743915.1 Seira sanloemensis
TACACATATTTATCTTGACATACCATGACTCAATAGAATATAACAACTTTGAGGGAAATCTAAATGTGTTTCAGTGACTAAATAAAGTAGTGTACATGACATTAAATTTGTTCTAATTTAATTTGCGAGTCTCTCTTCCCCAATCTTCAATGAAATGATTACCTGGTGCGGATGTCGACAAGTGTAAACAACCTCCGCCGTCTTCCATTTTCCATCCGTGGAGTCTCTGGTTTCCCAGAGGACGACATCCGCCCCGTGATCCGCTTCTCTACTCAAGGAGAGCCCGTCAAAGACGTACCGTCCTTCAGACTGGATTATTGGATGGAGCAATACTCGCATCTTCTCTGGACTCAGACCAGACAATGAATATCTTAGAAAAAAAGACAAAAAAAAAATATTTATTTAGAGGTCCTCATCAAACATACTTGGAATTGTACAACAAAGAACATCATCCTAAAGAGGAAAAGAGGAGGAAGCTTAGTAAAAAAAATGGCTGTTAGTAATTTATGAGTGATCATGCTCACTTGAAAGAAAGACATCCTCCCATGGCGGACGTTGGTGGGTGAACCGGGCCCTCGAGCACGGCGCTCTGTGACGATCTCCCGGAAATATTGGGGATTTGCGATGTTTCAAAGACAATGTAGCCTCCTGTGAATATGTGATGCAGAATATGAATACATTTCATTGAGATGGATTGTGTGGGTGAAAATAAAACAATGTGTTTCGAAAATATCTTATTTTTGAGCTTTGCTCCAATGTATAGTATGAGAAACTGTCATAAAGCAGAAACTGGTTTGAATACATGCCTATTTCTTCAGTGAAAAAATTCTGTGGAACACAATAAAAATAATCCATTTCTATTTTCGTAGACGCTGAGGTAACCAGAGATGATGCATAAATTGTTATTGTAAATTAGAATAGAAATTGTTTTATGAAGTAATCACAATTGAAAAATGAAATTTTGGGATCGAAGGGATTTTAAATAAAACATCATCACATACATTCTGCAAATGTTTGTGAGTGTGAAGGGTACCTTCTTTGTCCTCGCTGCCATCCTCGGCAGGCCCTCCAATCCAGTTGCTATTGAGTCCATGTGAGAGTTCCCACTGGAGGCTGCTGAGGTTACTATGATTCCAGCCGCAGAGTTCGGGCTCATCACCGGATCCAAAGTTGCAGTTATCTGCTCCTACAAGCCGTCCATAAGACCGAATCCATCCGACTATAACACCTGATGGGAATCGTATCCCAGACCCATATTGCTTTTAGCCTAAGTGCTATGTTGGCCAGCGTTGTACAAACACAAGGAACACATAATTTGTCGCCCAACACCAACCAACAACCACACAGAAACGAGAAAGTAGTACGGGCCCAAACACAATTAGTGAACACATGTCTTCACAACTACAGGTCTAACCCGCCACCCAAAGCGCCCAGTGGATAATTAAAGTTTGAATCGAGTGCATGTTCACCTTGGATGGAACCCCCAAATCCAAGTCATGAATTTTAGGAAGAAAAATATTTTTTATTGTAATCTTTTACAGGGAAATATTTTGATATGCTATTAGAATTTTAAAAACTTTCACGGAGCAGAAGTTCAAACGTAATATTACAGCCAGGCACTAGAAGATAACTGAAGTGACAACGAAAAATTTACTGTCGGGGTGTTTTGAGACAGATTGAGAAGATTTAAAATTGAGTTAAGAATAGCTCTCCATTATTGCTCCCTTTCTTTGAGACGAAATCTCAATAGCATCTGCAATTGTTCTCGTGCTGATAGAATTGATATTAATTTGTTGTCCAAAAGTTAGAATTTTTGCATTGTTATAGAGCATTATTTTGTTCTAAAAACTTTTTTGTTTCTTTAATTACTGGAGATGAGCGGCCCTGCATGATTCCTGACTTTAGTTTAGATCCAAATCTTCCCAATAAACAAGGGTCACTCAGAAAACATTTTTTTTTACAAAATTTTGAATCACTAATTGGGCAAATATTTCCCGAATATTTAATACTTGGCATGCTATAGCACGTGAATTTACTCATAAACTTTGACAGCTACAAATTTGACAACTATTAAATTTCTACAAATACCAAACCCCAACATTAGTTTTAAGTGAAGTCGTGTCGATTCTCAAAAGATGTTACGAACTCGTTAATAATTTTTGGTGTTACAGCGGATGATTTCCGGCCAGTGTTGGTCTATCTCCCACCAAACCATTCGCAAAGCCAGTTGTAGCAGTTCATTTATACAGATTTTTATTTAAACTGACAAGCATTGTAACAACTAAAGGTTACCGTTTTAAACGGTTAAAATTACTACCTAGATATTTCAAACTTTCATAGTTTATTGCATAATTGATTTTTTCTCCAAAGTAATCAATTTGAGGTAACTGAGCTTTTGACAAAAACGCTTTGGTGGAAGAAAGGCCATCACTGATTACTTAATGTAATGTAATGTAATTTAATGTAAAAAGAAATAAAATACTTTTTTGCAATAAAATCACAGCTCGGATCATCCAAATGACATATGTAGGTATTCAAGCTCATAATAAATCAATTTCAAGCTCGAATGCGGGACAATGACAGCAACATCAAAAAATATGTCTACGGTATCGCCAGCCAAAATAAAGTCCCAGTTCGACTAGTCACGATCTTTGGTCGACGACACAATGTGCACACAAGCAGATGTTTGAAACATGCACAAATAGTACTCGTTCTCGATCAACATACTTAATTCAAAATTTTATTTACAGTGAGCTTATCATACATACATCATACATAGCTTATTAGCTTAGCATACATGCGGAAAAAAGTTGTAGGGTCCAAGAAGCTGCTATGCAGACTGCCATCCATACAGAGACTATACTTCCACTTGAGTAAGCTATTATCATGATCATGATGGCTTCCAGGAAATTGTTATTTACGACTTTAAGGGAATCGTAATACCTTAACCTTCATCTATATTTTCACCCGTATTTCTAGGAATTTTTGAAACGCGTGCTTTTCTACGATAGCATACTACGCACTTAATTTATTAAGTTCAGGATCAGTACGAGCTGAAGGCGGCTATTTGTAATTTAAAAATCGTAATTGGTGCGGAAAAAGCAAAAGAGAAACTATTTATTTTCTCTATTCAAATTCCTGGCCATATGCTCATATTTTTAAAAATGAGAACTGACATGCTTTTAGGCTCTCGGATTGTCTTGAAGCCCACGCTTCGCCACGCTTCATATCATCGTCGTCGTCAACCACTAATCCATAATTTCGTAAATTTTTGAAACGCGTGCTTTTCTACGATAGCATACTACGCACTTAATTTATTAAGTTCAGGATCAGTACGAGCTGAAGGCGGCTATATGTAATTTAAAAATCGTAATTGGTGCGGAAAAAGCAGAAGAGAAACTATTTATTTTCTCTATTCAAATTCCTGGCCATATGCTCATATTTAAAAAAAATGAGAGCTGACATGCTCTCATTTTAAGGCTCTCGGATTGTCTTGAAGCCCACGCTTCGCCACGCTTCATATCATCGTCGTCTTCAACCACTAATCCATAATTTCGTAAGATTCCATGTGTCCCCCACAAATCGCATCAGAAAGTCAAATGCTCTTTATCAGATTCAAATCAAGTGCAGAAAAGTGCCAAAAATAGACATAGAAGTAAGTACGTAAATACGCTCTCCGTTCTTTTGTGTAAGCTCACACGAGTAAATCAAATTTGAGACTCGCCAAAGCGTCATGCAACTAAAGGGGTGAGGTGTAGTATACAGAAAGCGCTCCCAAGAAGATTGAAAACATCGTCATTGAAAGGGATTCTTAATAAAATGTCTATTTTCGTATGCCTCAATGCCATCGCTTCTAAAAGAAAGGAGGATGGAATCAAGGCAGCGTTACCTCACCTGGAAATACTTGTCGCCCACTTCGCACCTACGTCAACCAAAAAAGAGAAAGAAATTAGTCGTTAAAAATCATACCACTCATATGAGAATAAAAGATCAAAGCAAATTACTTTGTATACATAATAAAGTAACAATCACATAATGAAGCAAAACTATGTATGCAATATCTTCATCAGTAGGTATACAAATGTACACAAGGAAACTTTGAGTCTTTCGGAAACATGCATGCTCTGACAGTGCCAGAAATAAACTGCAAAGACATTGATAAATTACTTATTCTGTAGCATTTCCAGACTTTTTAATATCGAATTTTGATTTTGAGAAATTATAAAAAATACAGCATTAAGATACTTGGTGAAATTTTACAAGAGCTTTTAAAACCTGCTAAAGTGATTTTCTCATTTTGAAAATTCCAGATGCTGACTAAAAATAATTCCAAAACATTCCAGATCCATCATACAAGACTACTTATGTACAATACTCATATTGGTCATGAACAGACAACGTTTTTTGTCTTTAATCTTTTGACAATGCTTTGGTAGAATTCCTGTCAAAAGAGAAAACGTTGAATGTGGATGAAAAGAGTAATAAAATAATTTGATTTGTCGCTTCCCTTCAGCTTGTACATGTTATGCAAGAGCTCGAACAAAAGTCACGAGAAAAAAATCTCTATTCTCTTTAGCTCGTGAGGTGATGGAAGAAGACGCAATTACATTGACCTTGTCCGCGTCTTCTTTTCATGAGAAGGAAATCCTATCAGAATGGATTTCGAGTTGTGCCCACTCCACCACACAGAAAAAGTAAAGCGAATAATATTCTCAAAGCTTCTTTGTTCTCTTCAAGAAGAGTGGCCTCTCAGAAATAAAATGAAGGGAAACATATTTTGTATGTTGTCGAGCGATTTCGACTGACCGCAAAGGGGACTCATGATTTATATCAGGATCGGTCAACTGTTTCCTGGAAAGCGAAATTACGAGAGAAATATCTCTCAAAATATTTTATAAAAACGTGTACTTCACATTAGTCCAGGTGGGGTGCACAGGTAAATGTCAGGTAAGAGTTTGAGAAGCGAATTTGTAAAGTCTGTCGAGTTTATAACTCTATTTGCTTTTTCATCTTTTGTTATTTCGCTTATAACACTTATTTTTCTTTTCAACCAAATCATTTTTGGAGATTCTTATTCATGGCCATTTGATTTGCCAATAGTTATTATTATTATGCGACATCTTTACAGAGGCTGTTTTGCTTCTAATGAGGAACTTGTATGGTTTCTGTTTTTTTTTGCGAAAGTGAGTTTCTTTCTTCTCAAGTGTGCTCTATGAGAAAGATAATGAAAATCTGGAGTTATTTCTTTATCTCCTCTCCTGAGCAGCAATTCCAGCTAAAGATTGATTCTGACTATGAGTCATTTTGCACAGAAAAAAGAAAGCAGGAGAAATACATATGATTTTGAGAGGAATTTTCTCTCTCCTCCTTTCCACGTAATACGCTCTAGAACGACGGTGGTTAGCAGCGAAATATTATTTTTATTGCATGTGTACATTTTGGCTGAAAACGTACCGGTTTTTTTTCAAATAAACGAATGTCAAAATGAGATATGTGTGATGGATCTTGTTTTGAAAAAGTCGGAAAATATAATCCAAATTATTCTTATATCTTTTTCGCATTTTTGTGGTTTTCTGGCATAATTGAACCTATGTTTTACAATTTCTGTCAGATCATTAGATTAGGGGACTAATTATCAAGTTATTGCCGTTAGAGAGAAATTTTTGCGTAAAGGAAAAAGGCAGTGATTGAATTGATCATTATTTTAATGTATAAAAAGCACTTTCCATGAGCGCAATGCAGTGTACTACTCACCCTGTTGAGATCGGACGCTGGTGGCGATGATCCATGCTCGACGGAGGAGCTCGCCGCGCTCAGCAGCGTATCATTGTTCATGTCACCACCCCCCACGGCATCAGAGAAAGACAACCTCGCAAAGAGCAAGAAGACTACGTAAAATGTCAAGCCTAAATTAGTGCAGAGTCTGTTGCCTCTCAACACTCTGCAAAGACTCGATGAGCTCCTCCGACTATCAGATGCAAGGGAGACAAGGTCCCTTTTTCGTTTCCGCTTTGCACTCCCACCTGACCTCTTCATTGTGACTTCTGTTGAGCCAGGAGAAAGCTGCCCCGGCCTCATTTTACACTCTCGTGAACAACAATTATCTTCCATGATTTACATCCTCAGCGGAAAAATATTTAGACACTGGCTAACGCCTCACACTTATCTGTTGAGGCAGGAGAAAGCTGCCCCGGCCTCATTTTACACTCTCGTGAACAACAATTATCTTCCATGATTTACATCCTCAGCGGAAAAATATTTAGACACTGGCTAACGCCTCACACTTCACATTTCACTTTGAAATTACATTAAAATTATTTGAGAATTGCTAATCCGGCAATCAAAGATGCTCTTTAAATATCTGTCAATCTAAAAACGAATCCAAGAAAGATTTTTTATTGCATTTGATTAATAAAATAAGGGCTCAAATGTTGGGAGAAAGGAATGATTTGCAAGAGCTAGAAAAAAAGCTACTGAACAATGACAATAGGGCAAAAGGGAGATTGTGAAACAATGACACGTGAAAGTACATTTGTATGTATCACTGTCGCACGCACAAGAGACATGTCATAAACACAAAATAAAATATTCCTATTTATAGTTTTTTGCAAAAAGCATATTAATTCCTCCCAACACTTCAGCCCTAACTCAATTTTCCCCTACCACTTTTCTCCATGAAAATCTCAATTCCGCTTTTGATTTTTGTACCGCCTTTTGCAGAGCTCAATACACCATTTCATCCTCAACAAAAGTTCTAGTTGGGTATTGCAGGACAAGGCTCATCCAACTTAATTTAAGGTCATTAGCACACACTCACGCTCAGAGAAACCATTTCCCTCCCTCTTCTGAAATGGATATCTCTATCTGTGTAAATGCAATCAGCGAGCACAATTTCAACTCTCTTCTCCCCCTCCAAAAAAATCCTTCTCGATGAAACTCAGTGGATCGGCGGTGTCGTCTTCCAATGACTCATCTCAAGTTACACCGTTTTTCCTGTGATTTGTGAGTGCCTCCGATGCACAAAGCAGATAGCGAGCACAAGTCCGGAGCTAATTCTTGTGTTTGTTCTGAAAGCTCATTGTTGACACAAACAAAAGAGCGCAGAGATTTACAAAAATTCCGGATCGGAATGAGTTGTGAATGGTCAGAGAGTCAGGCTTAATCACTGCAAACCAATACAAAATATCTGTGTAGCTGCTATCCGTTCATCGAAACAGGAATAATGCATAAAAAAGACTTCGTGTGAGTCCATATAAAGCGTTCGGTCATTCACCGCACTCGGAGAAAGAGTGTTCCATTGCACTCACACAAATCAAGCTTTTTCTGAGCTTTTTTTATGTAAGTATGATTTTGATAGGCTTGATGACTTTTGATAAAAAAAGTTTTAATAGTTTAAAAGTTTTTGAGGACTTTGAATTTTTTCACGCCGTCGGCCGTGTTCACACTGACGAGAAGTTAAGGACTGAATGCTACTTGACCGTTTTGACGAAGACGGGTGAACTACCTGGAAAGATAAAGAAATATTTATAATTGCCCCGTGTATCGCGGAAAAAAGCGTATAAAAAGTGTATGTGTGGGAAGGCAGGAGGCCGTAAACAATATTCTCGAGACCTTTGTCTCCGTACACATTGTACATGGAACAGGGCAATATTGGCCGAAATTGCGGATATTAAAACATATACGAGTTTGAGATGGGGAATGGGATTGTTTGGCTCGTTTATAGACGTGTGCTAGAGGCTATACGATGCAATAAATTAATGGAACAAAGTTAAGCCAAGCAACGATAAAATTTTTCTTAAATTTAAATAATTACAAATTAGCAACGTATGTACATTAGAAAATATAGAGTAAAATTTTGATGACCAATCAAAATGAAATATGAACTTTAGTAAATTTAATTGACCTTTAACTTAATTGAATATTTTTCTACTTGGTACTACTACTACTATTTAGATACCTTCAATTATGTTCCTCACTACAGACCACATTCAAATAGAGTTAAAAGTTTTCAAAATATTATATGATTAACTCAGGTCTAATTTATTACTGTTATGTTCTTTCTTAAAGACTGTTCCCTTTCGCCTTTCTCTTTCAACGGACGGACATGCAGGCATCTGCGAGAGCCATAAACATGCTTCCCACTTCTAATAATAGTTTCAAGTTATGACTCTCGTGCGAAAATTTATGACATGCAAATATGCTCAGAAAAAGTGGAGTAATGTTCTTTGTGAGTCAACTGGACGCATGTTGTTTTTGCTATAAGGAAACCCTTTAGTATGACAGTAATCTCGGTATTTACTTCAGGAAGAAAGGAAAAGATATGGCAGAGTTCTACAAATTGCACGTTCCACTTCCCCGCCGTTTTCCATTACATCTCAGGAGTATTGCAAAACTCACTTTTTCTTATTTACAAAGGATATGGGATTTACATTGAAAGTTGGACTGTTTGTACTTTACAGTGCACGGTAGGTTGCCTTGTACGTGGTCAAGTCTTTTCACATATAAAACGTGTCTTGAGTTTTCGCTCAAGTCACCATAGCAGCGAAATTTAGGTCGGTCGGCGAATCAATTGTTTGCGAGCCCTAAACAATGCACTGGTGGAAAGGGAGAAAGGTAATCTGAGTTCATTTCTTTTGACATGTGACATAAAAAAAGCAAACGTCAAAAATAGTTGATTATGAGCTTTCTCTTGGGACATTTCCGATGGAAGAAAGGAGGAAACTGGAATGCATGTAAANCTTGGGACATTTCCGATGGAAGAAAGGAGGAAACTGGAATGCATGTAAAATTACCCTGGAGGATTTGGATCGTAGCGTGACACGCTTGTTGCTATACTGCACTTATAATATTGAATCATAATGATATCATTAAAATTGGTGCTAAAAACTGAATTTGCCGCAGATATAAATGTAAGCATGATTGATTTTGGAGTTGATCAGGTTGTTTGGATTACTACAGGATATTCAAATGGCCGCGTACCTTTTAATAGTCTCTAAAAAACCTTTTTGACAGTCTCTATTCTTGCATATTGCTTCGTTTTTCTTCAAATTTCTGCAATTTTTGTTTGTGCAGTTCATGAGACTTTTTCACTTGATTTTAAAATTATCTCGTAATCTAATTTGCTAGTGCCGATTACAAATTTCACGATACGCTATATTTTTATTTTTAGTTTCCTTCTTCTAGACTTTTAAGTGCGCCTCCGTATCTCCTCTTAACAATCTTAGTCCACCAAACTTTTTTAAACTCATACTAGCCAACATTTCCCTTGTGTAACACGCAATGCAGAAAACTCATTTTCTTCCCATTTCCTCGAAACTGGAAAACAATGGGACCGTCATTATTTGCTCACTTTCTACTTAAACGCAGTGTAGCCGACTTCCGTCTCTTTCTCTTTATTTTCCCAGTCGTGTCAGCCGTCCAGGAAAGGAGGACAAAGCTGTTTCCAAATCACTTGGAAGTGTAGTCGGAAGTGAAAAAATGCAAAACGAATAAAAAACACAACACGACAACTTACAGTGAAATTGACAGGGGAATTTATGTAAGTCATAAACTGCGCAGATGGAAATTCGAAATAGCTCACCTGTTTCCCCTTTAGAAAACCAGATTAGTGTCACTGGATCAGATCAGGACATATAAGTTAGTCCATAAAAACTTGGAAATGATTCAAAGGAGCGGATATCAAAGAGAATTTATACATTTTGTGGGGAATTGGAAAGCAAAGTGGGGCATGATTCCTTTGACCGTGAGGGAGACGCTATACACATAGTCATTCGTCTTTGTTATGATTCCATTAAGAGGGCTATTGTTGGAGAGCAGTGGGATAAAAAGGAAGTTGGGATGGCAAATGAGGTCAAGTTATGGGGAAAGTGGAATTCAGGGCTCGCTTTATAACCAACAAAGTGGGCATGAATACGGAGCTCATCCTATTTTAGAATGCAAGTGACATTGAAATAGTTCTTAAAGCAGAGATGAAGTACAAACTGTTATCATTTTAAAGTTGTACAAAAGACGTAATCGTATGGACCTGTGTACAATTAGCACGCTAGAAATCCCTGCAGTTTGTGTCCTTCGTCATCTATTCTTAGATAGGTAATTTTTGCAAATGCAGTTTAATTGTAAGAAGTTTTGTTAAGCAGCGAAATTTTTGCTCTGGTTTGACGATTGCAATAACAGTATG
>JAHZMY010001208.1:0-30999 GCA_027743915.1 Seira sanloemensis
GCTTCTTTTTACAAATCCATATTATAGTAAGGTAATTACGGTCTCCAGTCAGTTTATGATAGTCAAATCACTCAAGCCATAAAATGTTTTGAACTATTTTCACCAACATAATTTGGTTTATATAAACAGCATAAAATTGTCTGCAAATGGCATATTGCTTTCTACAAAGTGCTGTCCAACCTGTCTCCAGTAATGATAGCTCACTCCCTCTATTTCACAATTTGTGTAGCAATAATGCTCAAAGTATATCCTTATCTCAATAATGTATGGGTTCCGACACACTTTAGACCCAAATGCCTTTTCAATATTTCAATATGGTGCATGATTTAAAATGAGCGGAGCTGTCAAAAATTGTACGATAAACCAAAACGCTTTCACTTGAGCATGCATATAATGACCCTACATTTTATTGGGGTAATAATATACTCATGAAAGGAAAAATTATTATTTCAGAACATGCTCATAGTCTGCTCTTTCCGTTTTTCTTCCAGTTTCCTTTTATCATTATTAGCGTGGCCCATTACTTTCTCCCACAGCCATTTCCGGTTCAGTTTCATTCTCTCTTTGGGCTATTGCAAAACTGACTACATAAATATTTTTTCTCACTTTTTGCGCTGCTCTAAGGAACATGGGGAAAATCACATGCTGACATGCCTCCTGACTTTTGCACAAGCTCCTTCTTTTCCTGCCCACATGTTTACCTTAAAAAGTTGTCGTAACTGTAATTTTCTCTTTAAAACACACTAAGCCCGTAAGCAAGTGGGGTAGAGACTACACAGAGAAGGAGAAAGGCCTTTGAGATTTGGCATTTTTCTTTGCATTTGAGAAAACTCCACCACACAAACTGCGTAGGTGCCATTCTGCAACTCACCTCTTCCATCAAATTCTTGAGGGAACAAAAAGAGCGAGAGAGAGACTAAAAATTGTCAGAAGAGAGCACAAACGGGGCAAGACATTGCTGCACATCTCTCCTTCTCTTTCTTGCATATTTTTATGTACCTAAAAATCTCTTAAAATGAAAAAAAATCTTTTAAGTACTGACGAAGTTCGCATCATTTCTCTTTCATTTTTTATTGCAGTCTCCTCTGTCTCAAAATTGCTCTCAAGTCCTGCCAGTGTGTATTGGTTTATATCATTATCGCCATTTGAACAGTTTATTACGACCAATTTTCGTTGAGTGGAGATAGGCGCAGATGTGAATCGGATTTTTGTGTTTCAAGAATTGAAGAAGCATCTTCATTTCCTAATAAACGAAAATGAAGTTGAAAAGGGAGATGGAGAGGACTTGTGAGTGCTTTCTCCTCATTCTCCCCACCATCGTGTAGAGAGTACTTTTTTCCATGGAGCACCAAAAAATAATGGAGCATTTATGCATGAGTTCAAGTGTATCACGAGGGAGAGGCAATGGGGGCATTTAAAGACCGATAAAACAAGTTACACGTTTTCTTCGGCCATGGTGTAATATCAGGTAAGTGCATCAAAATTGATACGATGTGTACACACGTCAACGCTAAAAGCTCTATCGCGCTCGTTGAATGGGCTGCTCTGCCCCAAGTATTAGAGGCTCTTGAGAGCCCGAGCCAAAAACTTGTCTTCTCCGGAGAGGAACTGCACAAGTATTATTATACTTGAACGAAATAAGGACCGGTCATGCTTTCTCATTTTTGAGGGAGACTAAAATCGTTTTCTGGATTTAAGCTATTTCCTACTTGAATCTACCCCACCTTCACCTTTCAAGTAGAAGATTTTTTTTCACCTAAGCACACCGACAACTTGGCTTTTTCCTCTTTTGGAGAGAGCACTGTCTCAAGCNTTTTTTTCACCTAAGCACACCGACAACTTGGCTTTTTCCTCTTTTGGAGAGAGCACTGTCTCAAGCTTGACAAACCTCTCACTGTATTTTATTTTTTTTATTTGACTTGAACATGAAAAGCCGAAAATGAATTTGAGGATGGCACGAAGTGTGAGTGAAAGAATAGCTTTTTGTGATGTGATGATGGGATTTTGAGAGAGGACCAAAACGGCAAACAACTACGAAATGAAAAGGAATAAAGGTGGCGAGTGTGTGTGTGCTTTCCCCTTGGTAAAGGGCATTTTAGGGACACTAATAAACATAAAAAACGTAGATGTATGTTCCACACTTTGCTCCTCTCTCGTCTTACTTTCCCACTGTGAAATTGGAATCTCAAAGAGCGTATTTTTAAGAACCCACCTTACTTGTAAATACACAAAAAGGAGAAAATTCGTTGGAAACAAAGTATTGCCATTCTTCCAAGTTATCACATGCCAAAATAAATTTTGTCGGGAGAGGGACCAAAAAAGAATCGAGTGACGAAAGCTGGTGGATAAAGGTAGTAAAAAGAGAATGAGAGGATTAGCCAAAAGCCAGGATATAGCCTTTTGTAAATGGATGCCTTGATTCAAAACTTTTTTCCCCATAACATCTTGTCCATTCAAAAAAAAGTTTAGGTAGGTGTTAGTTTGAAGTCACGATTTAAGCAGCTAAATTGGGAAATTGCAGAGTGCACATACACACAGCTCATATTTAGTAGTCCAGAATAGTTGGATATGAAAAGGCTCATTTTTTGGCCAGCCCACATGCGTTTCAGAACAAAGCTATGAGGTTGTGAGCTGGCTGGCACACTGTGTAGTGTTGCGTACCGCCGTCACCACCGTCAAAAATGTTTAACTATTTGATACAGACATGGACTACTGTTAAAAGTTGAATAACACGATTTCCTGAGCTGAACCATGTTCAACATTTTTATAGTGCAAGGGCTTTTTATATCCCTATAATGTCCGAATGATTGTGCTGAGCTCAAGTTTGCCAACAAAAAAAACACACTCTCTAATATTTTCCCTCTTCTTTTCTGTCCCACTTCCTCCTTTCATTTTCTCATTTTTATATTTCGGTCTGCCTTTTCGTTTCTGGCATGTGGGGAAAGTTTTTTGGCTCCTGGTTCTGTTTTTGGAACGTCCATGTTGTTGCATGATTCTTTGAAAAAATAGGTGTAGGTATGCGAGCTTGCATGTGTATGTGCATGGAATGCAAAAGGCAAACTTGGTCACATTCACTGGAGAAAAAAAACTCTCTGGTTTGAATGCATGGGAGGGAGAAAGGCTCTTTTGGGAGACTATAATATGGCTGATAGATATGTATGTAATATAATTTCCTCGAGGATATTCATTCCACACACGTTCTTATCTATAGACCTATTGCTCTCTCTCCTTCTGGGGAAGGGAAACTCCCTGTTACACCATTCAAAACTCTTATTTTCTTTTGATAACGGACCACGTAGATTACACATTGCAATCCATTATCCAAAAGGATACTTTTAAAGTGAGCTGCTGCTCCGGTGGATCTGTGTGGATGTTCTCGTGGAGCAGATATATACGAGGAAAGTGGTATGGAACAAAAAATAAAAGCGATGCCATTTTTTATGAGCAACTTGCTCCTTCGCATTTGCAACAAGCACGATAGATAGCACATAAAAATAAAATGCATACAGAGTCTCTCTCCTCACATGCATATGGAGTCCCTGCGAAGGAATGTGGCGAAATGTGAAAGTTGAGAAAAGAATGAGATGGGGCTTCGTGCTACAATCTACATTTTTATTGCTTTCTACTACCATGAAGAAGAAAACGACGACATCGGGGGAAACTGCTATAAAGGTCTACAACAGCACGACTCTGCCGCTGGAAGAGAGAAAGACCTCGTTTGTAAATACGAGTGCAATGCCTTTGCATTTGAGCTTTCGTAGTTAGCTTGCTCTCTCTCTCTCTCTCTCTCTCTTCCTCTATCAGTTTTCGGGGAGAAAGCAAAAGTCTCATCCGAAAAAATGTTCATGTTTTTGCTTAAGCCCTGCTCTCTCTCTCTCTGGATAAGGGCAAACATTTACATTGGAGGGTATCATGTTCCAGGGCTCCTTTCTTAGTTACAGGGAAAGATCCCTTATGGTTCCGTCAAAAGTAGGTCGCTATCCTCCACACTACTACCTTTGCATGCCATGGCTATGTTGTGCAACGTCGTACATAGGGCATCATCAAACAAAAATCTGCTGGCTTCACCAAAGCAAAGTCCCCTTCTTCACACGCAGTCCTTCTAAACACTGTTTTGTTCACAAGTGCAAACGAGAGAAAAAAGAGGAGGAAAATGGAAGTGTTGGGGGCGAGATGATGATGATGAAGACACACAGAGTAAATGTTGGGCATGTTTCTCTCTCACTCTCTGCTTATCAACACAATCAATTTCTTACACGATAAGTGTGTACCTCAAGTGGAAAAAATGAGAAATTTCCCCGTATACGTGTTGACTTTGGTTTTTAGACGAGGACGCGATATCTTCATACACAGACTAGACAAAATATGGGTCTTTCTTCAAATTACGTGTGAATCCTTTGAAGGGATAAAAGGAAAAGTACTCTCTCCTCCCTTCTTGTGTTCCCCATAACTATCGCATATCTCCAAGGAGAGGTCTTCTTAAGAGCTGCTCCCTTCAACCTCAGAATTTCTCGCGCCTTCAAATGCTCCATCTGCGATTATGATGTAAAGCAGTTTCACTCACACAGAGATAGATCTATCATCTGCCTATCCTTTCTCTTTATGCTACTTGATTCATTGACAAAGAAGAAAGAAATGGATTCCTTTGTACTTCACTTCTGAAGATGTCGATGACGATTAACAAGTAAGGATGATGATGATGACGATGAGTCCTAGTCCTATTATATGATGCCACCGCAGAAAACAGTTACGCCAACTTTTCCCAGATAGCGAAAAGACAGAAGAAGGAATTTTACTTTTTTTTTATAGATTTGAGACCATTTCCAATCGAGTATTGGGTCTGTATAATGAGAACTTCCACAAATAGAGATATTGTAATTTTTAGCCCTCGTGCAAAAAGTATATATGTATGTATGTAAGTGTGCTTTCAAGCTGAATACATTTCCAATTCTCCTATTTTTCCCGGAATCTGAGGCAATAACACAAATGACGGGAATATAAGGGAAATTGGTACCTTGTGAGCTCTACATGCACTTACTGCTGATGTGAGTTTACGGCGCAGTACACAAAGTACCTATAGTCGAGGCAATAGAAAATGCCTTCGTATCACAATATTATGACTATGATATGAATACGATGACGATAATCATCTACAATATTCGTCAGGATATTATGTAGTTCACTCACCATTCGCAGTCCTACTACACGACATTATGTATTCATGCTGCTATCAGTTTATATCCAATTTTCTGCAAGACCTTTTCGTGGAAACTACGTGAGGGAAAGAGAAAGAAAGGATAGTTGATGCAAAAGGGAAAACATTAGTTTTTCATGAAGGAATCTTTCACTCGTATACAGATTTCCAATGAATTTCCTGTTGAATATCTCTCCACCCGATCATGTATAAAAATAATAAAGGATAGTGAAAGGAGAAAAAAGTACTAGCAACGGAGCAGCGCATGTATTTACATTTAATTATATGGAGAAAGAAAGGAACTGGATAGAAAATAAGAGAATAACCTTTTTGTTACCTTCAGGCGTACACAAAATTGTTTCCATTTTACAACGCAAATTGGCCCTGGAAAGGGGCTATAAGTTATCAGATAGGAAAAGAGAGATTTTTTTCTCCGCATCTGTGTTTTGAAACCGAAGTAAAATGTCCGTGAGGGACGGAGATGGACAAGTCCCAAAAGTGAAGAGCTTTCACAGACGAAGAGGAAGGAGAACTAAGATGCATGGCATTTGGCTTCGTGGAACGGAAAAAAATAGATTCAAGTGTGAGCAAGAGCGTGCGGTGCACATTCGCAGACGATTGTGGCATGTAAACATTTCGCTTTCGAACAAAAGCGGAGTCCTTGAAGAAACAAGGAGAATAATGCCAAATGACTTGCATGAGACGTCGACTGGTACACTTTCACAATTTGAAAGAAGCAGAGCAGAAATAATATATGGGGTTTGCTTTTTTATTTATTTTTTCTCCTTGCTGGAAGTACATGAACGATTCTTCATGAGTCTCAACTTTTGCAGATAGCTTCTGAATTCCATGTAATGTCTGTGGGGGTAGTTCATAAAACTAGGAGTAACTATTTAGTCTGCCTCCTTTCTCTCTCTCTCTCTCTGTCTCACAGACACAAGGAATATGAACATGAAAAGTGAGTGAATTTAATGGAAAGTCGATACGTTCAGGAAATCAGTCTTGACGAGAGAGCTAGGGCTTTGTTATCCCTGAGGAACCATTTTCACTTATTGATCGGATTGCTTTTTCGTCTGCGTGCGAGGCTATGCGAGTGTGTAACTGCCTACCAGTCTTCCTCATGTGACAAGAAAATTTTCTTGCTACCTTGAGGTGATTTATTTTTATTGTTGGGAATGCTAACAAGTACGCACACGGCAGAAGAGGTGGTGGGAGCGATTGAGGATGGCAAAGTCATTAAAGGCTATTTATTAGCTTTCATGAATATGCTGAATAAATAACAGTCGGGCTCTGTCTGAAAGAGAAAATTCTTCAGGTGAAACTATAATACATACTGCATGTTAACCGCTAAACTAACCCTGTTCAACTCAAATGAAATGCTACCAATAACTGGCGGTAATCAATTTGACAGTCAATGGTGAAACTAAAGATTCAGGAAAGGTTTAAACTTTAATATTATACTGCTCTTCTGTTTGTAATGTCTAGTGATGACTAAAAGCAATTGATAATAGTTTAACCCATGTTTGCTCAAAATTATATACTTGGGACGAAAATCTTCATGTTAACAAAACTTTTCAATAAGCGACTACAATTTTACATTTGAATGAAAGCCACATTTAAACTTCATTTTCGATGGTTAACCTTTGCATACACACCTTATCTTTTATGTGATTCTACTTTATTTTCAACATTTTATTTGCATGTGAATGGGGATTCCAAAAGAAAAAATGTTTTGTTGACCTTTGCACATGTAATCTCTTTGTTGAAGGGCTGTTCTTTATAAACTTTGCCATCACACTCCATTTCCGTGATGGCTTTTACGCTTTTATGTGCATTTTGATTTTTGCCAACAAGGCTTTTTTATATCTGTCGTGTAAACCGACTGCATTTTCTAAATGGTCATAAAATGGTAATGTGTATATTTCACGGAATTTGGAATTGCCTTTCTCCTCCAGTCGGAATGTACACAGACACCTACTACGACGTGTCCACACGACGCTCTCAAGTTTACATAAAGTCATTGGCAGTTTTCGCGAAACTGCTTTTACCGTTTTTTCATTGCCCGTTGAAACTGGGGAAAGAGAGAGAGAGCTTTTATTTCAGTATGCAAATGTAGAGAAAGTTGAGCACACAGCACACTTGGCTGCTTTCACCACTCCATATTTCTCGGGAAAATACATGCATCCATAATTAATCCATATGCAAACATGAGACTACACTCTCTATTTCGAAATTACTTTCAGAGGGGGTACTACAACGTACTACACTTACCAGTGCCTTGTCTTTCTCATTGTCAAACAAAACAAAAAAAATAATTCAAATTCTTCTACTCGCTTCACATGCGGCCAGCGACCCCCTTTTATACTCGGCTCTGCCTACCTGCACTAACTAAGAAAGGAGAAATGGTGTCAACACGATGTCGTGCAACCCACAAAAAAGACAGAAATTAGGCAATTTTATTCAATTCTCGCAGCAGCACATTAATTTCTCTCGCAAAATTGCAAGTAGCAAGCCCAGTAATTGTCCATGCTGCTAAAACAATGATTGCGTATTGAGGTGATGCAACAGTTTAGATGTAAGACTTCTTTTTTTGGCTGGATCTGGGAGACGAATGTATGACACATTAATATTTAATTTGGAATGATAGACGCCGCATGTTTCCTAATCACATAGACTGTACACGGCAGCGCACGCAAAAGTACAAAAAAATTGCTAATCGAATTTGTAAGTGTAATAGATAGCCAGTCATGTCATACCTCCACATTCAGAATTGATAGTATGCCACACCTCAAGTGTTTTGGATGTAGTGAGGCTCTGAGAGTCATGAATGCATGACTTGATACGAACTAATAATTTGCTAAGTGTCTTTCCGCCATTTTTTCAGAGGCACGTGTGTGTGTGGTTCCTGATACATAAATTATAGTCCACACATTCCCCATAATTTCATCTTGAATAAACGATTTATGATTTATGCGCATTAATTACTCCCAGTCCCCCTACATAATTCATGGTATCACCGGAATCAACTATGTAGACGTCTGTAGAAACAGTTTTGATATATAAAATGAATATTTGGCTCAATAGAATGTGCGCACAAACTTTATGTAAAAGTTTTGCTTTCGAATTCAAGATTCATGAGCTGCTGTATTTTTAAATGAAGGGGAAAACATGGGTCTGAGGTTGGCTTCTCGTCAAAGCAAGCTAAATTTCGCTAGCCTTTTAAACTTTTTTTCTATTTGCATTCTCTCCTATTTGCTTAAACTACATCAAAAAGTTTGAAGTGGGTTTGAAGGAACAAGGCAAAAAAAAAGACATTTCAAGGGCCCAACTTTTTTTTGAATGTTTTTGTTTGCCTTTCTTGATGAATGGAGAAAGTGGTTTACACACAACTTTTATTAGCATAAGCTGCTTCCCAGGTTGTTTGTTCAGATTAATAAATAGATTAGAAGAGAGAGAGAGTGAGTGAGAGAGAAAAATAGTTTGTGAGGAGAACAGAGTTCATACTATATAGGTACATACATACATACCTATATAAATTATGCATATGTCGAATAACTTGTACAGGCCTGAGAGAAGAACTCCATAGTATTTCCCTCCACGACTCGGGATGTTATCAAGATAAAGTATGGTAGGGAAATGGCTTTATTTTACATGTGGGTGCTATGAATATATAGATTCATTAGTTTAAGCTTCTGTTGGACTTGCTAAATTAGCTGAGTGCTTGAAAATTGAAGAATCTGTTTATGCAATTGCTTTACTCGGGTAAAAAGTTTTGATAATGATGGAACTTTCTCCTGATTCTTCTCTTTTCAGTCCCTTTCAAGCACACGTCGAATGAAAGCACTATGTGAAGAGGTAAGATATGCTCATGATGAATATGATTTTTTTATAAACCAATATTTTTCCTGTTTTTGTATATAAAAAGGAAGATGGTCAAAAATGTTTAGATAGAGCTGGGATATATTTAACAAAGATATTTTAGTATAAATGTATTGAGCACTCCTATTTTTCTATGTTATCAGAGAAATTTACTACATCATAAAGCATTTTCTAGAATTTTTGAAAAATAAAAATAGAATAGAATAAAATCATGGCTTGGTTCAACAAAATTATCTAAATTGTTACCAAAGACCTTTCTTCTTTAAATTTATTTTAAAAGTTTATTTGATTCGAGATAAAGCGTGACAATCTGTAATTTGCCAATAAATCTCAATGACCATCGAAATTAATTTACCTAAATCAAATTAAAGACGGCAGTAGTTTTCAAATTACTTTCCAGACAAATCAGTTGGCACCATTCTTTTACCTTGACATGAGTTATCACGACGACAGAAGGAGCTATGCTAGAGAATGTAATTGCATCTACGGAATCTTGGCTAACTTTTCTCTTCCACTCAATTGTTCACAGGCCAAAGAAGCAGGCATTCGTACACTGGTTGCACTGGATGATCAAGGAGAGCAGTTGGATCACATTGAGCAAGGAATGGTACAGATCAATGAAGACATGAGAGAGGCAGAAAAGAATCTGCAAGGAATGGAAAAATGTGAGGAATCAAAAAATATTTCGAAAAACCACATAGTTTTGACAAAATTATATTATGATTAAACCATATCTTATTAATTTAAAACAGGTTGTGGCTTGTGCACCCTCCCATGTGGCAAGTAAGTGAAAGTTTTTTTTACAAAAGAAAACATTTTCTCTCCAACTTCCTTTTATCTCCATTTCCCTTTAGTCGTGCCAATAAAGAGGAAATAACAATTTGTCAACGATGACATGGGCCTCTGTCTCTAGCTCTCTGTGTGTAGCATTTTGAGGCTATACTGACTAAAAGTGAATTCCGTTCACACGAGTGATAATTAGTAGTGCAACTTTGATTTTACTGTAGTCCAATTCTACTTTCTACTTTAAATCTCGTCGATTTTCTAGAAGCACAAAATTCCTGTTTGGTTCAACAAATCCCAATAGATTTTTTCCTGGTAATTCAGGGTGAAATAAAAGATATCTTACTAAATATTGTCTAATGTTTTTTTCACAAACAGAGGAGGAAATGAGTTCAAAGAAGACGCTGGAACATGGAAAGGAAACGACGACGGAAAAGTTGGAAATGGCCAACCCCAAAGAATGTGTGATGACACTGGTGTGCCAGCATACGGAGGTTATATCGCCAAGTAAGTGGAAACACTCAAAAATATGGCTGCTTCCATTATTTTGCTCTGTCTCTCCACACAAAAATTTGCAATAGCTTGTTATTATTTCTTTTGTCTTCGGTTTCGCAAAGTGACAGCGTCAGCATATTTTTCTATCATAAAAACTGCAAAAAAAAGTTGCAACAAACTTTTTTTGCTCATCTTTCACATTATGAAGACATATCATTATTAAGACAATTTTTAGGCTCCGTCTTTATTTTTTATAGCTATTATTTCTCCATCCTCCTCTTGCATGCTTGATGATAAAAAAATCTGCTCATAATATTTCTCGAAGGACGGAGAAACGTCAAAATTGATAATAATAAGAGACGTTAGCCACTGAGGCAATTTCAGACGTCCTCGGGCAATTACGATTTTTAATGAGGAACAAGGATAAAATAGCCTCAAGGAGAAAGCTTGTACTTCGCCCTCGCAGCAACCACCTCGGCCTGCCTGCCTGACAGACAGTCATGAAAATTGTAAATGGACCATTGTCTATTTATAAAGCGACTGTAGCTGGGCTTCTTAACTGCTGTAATCTTTTCGTCGTCGTCTTTCCCCTAAAATTCTATTTACTGTCGTTTGCATCTCGCCTCAAAGCAAAAGAGAGATGAAAACTCTTGTTCTTGCGTCAGGGCACGCTTACGAGTTACAAGCACACAGCATTCTTAATGAAAATCATCCACGAATAGCTTAGGTATGAAGGTCACTTTTCTTCGAGACGTTTTCTCGGTAGATTAAAAGACAAGGTTTTCCTCCCAAACTTTCAAGCTCACGGATGAGGAAATTCAGTGTTGAAATGCTCCCTTTCTCAAACTAAAACTAAACGCAAATTGCTTAAATACATATATAGAAAGTCTTTTCTTAAAATATCTGGAGCAAAGTATGTAGATAGATGTACATTCCTACATCTTGATAGCATGAAATGCACACGTTTAATCCCGTGCCTTTATTCATGTTGAGAGTGGTGAACAAGTCAAAATGAGCGTTCTTTGGGATATCCCCTGGTTCAAAAAAAAGAGTCCAGGGCGAAGCGAGAGAGAAAGCAGCCACCACCACCACCACCACTCATACCTCTTGAGCTCATGTAGATACGGCTTGATTTTAGGCATGCATTTCCAATATGAAAAGCCCTTGATGGCGGTGTAAGGTGGTTGGGAAACGTAGAAGAGGGGGAAAGTGCTCCTATTTTCTCTCGCAGCATACTCACACCCGACAATGTCCTTGAAGCCAAGGCAATGACAAATATACATATTGCTTTGCTCTCTCTCTTTCGCCGTCTCTCTGTTTGGCCACACTGTCTACAATTGTTGTGTGGTCCATGTAGATTGGAGACCCTTTATCGAGATAGATAGAGGGGAAAGCGGAGAAAGCCGAAATTGTGCAAGGAAATTGCTTAATGGTCCAAGAGCAACAAAGTACCAGAGGGATGATAGAGAAACAAAGCACCATACCGATGGAAAAGGGTATGATTTTTCGTGGATCGCTGGACGCTGGCGAAAGTCAGTCGGTTTGAGTGACAGAAACCTCTAGCTGTTCCACAACCGCCATGATATTCAATGCTACTTCATTTTTGACTGAGTAAATATGAGATGGGCGTATGGAAATATAAATTTTACCTGTTATTCTATACTCTACTGGCATGTTCATGGATGGGGGAAAATGTGCTTTCACTCACTCACGACGATAGTATGTAATCTGATGAGGCAGTGATGTCAGAGAATGGCACGGCTCATGGGGAACCATTTGCTAAACAAAAGTTTCTCAAGTGAGGACGACGTGAAAGGCTCATATGATCGTGACATCTTGACAAATGGCAGCCATCAAAATTTTTTATGCATCACGGTGCAATTTTCATACACCTGAACAAACGTTTTAAAAATGGGTTCATATGCCAGGCAAGGCTAGTCTATTTTCATGGGCCATAATGCAATTTTGAATCGATGAGCTCGGTAAGGTTATGCTGAATTTTTGCAATGCTTATGTTTGACAAAAGCTTGTATATTGAGCAATTTATCACGAAAATCAACTTGTACAGAACTTGTCTCTATTGATCACTCATTTTATAGGATCACAAACGATGCTCGTGAAGACGAGATGGAGAACAACATGGAAGAAGTATCAATTATGGTGGGGAATCTGAGAAACATGGCTATTGATATGGGCTCAGAGATCTCAAATCAGAATACGCAGATTGATCGTATTAACTTGATGGTAAATCCAATTTTGATCACCTTTTTAATCCCCTACAAGCAAAACTCCTTTACCAGGGTGACCAACTTCTTTTTTTGAAGGTTCCTATTAATTAAAAACTTTTTTTCTAATGTCCCTATCTATAGGCTGGCTCCAACGAAGTACGAATATCGATGGCAAATGAGCGTGCAAACAAACTGCTGAAATAAAGCGGCTGAGGAAACTGGGCAAAAAAAAGATATTTGTGGAAACGAGAGAGAGATTCTTATTATATATTACACATAAACTATATAATGTATCTTGTTAAAAGATCCAACCTTTTTTGCAGGATATTGAATATCGGTACTGCGTGTGATTACTCCTTAAAAGTAAGGTCCTAACGTCGTCGGTGAAACAAGGGAAAAAGGCACAGAGTCATAAAAAGTCAAAGAATAAAACTCCACTTTTAATGATAAAGTTTTAGCAAAATTAGGGTGTTACTGAATCAGGCTAGACGTACATATATTGTTTCTGAATTATAAATACGATGCACACATCCAAGAAATATATCAGCAAGCTCCACCGTTACAGAGGCATCCGGATATAAATATAATCAGTTGTTGACAGCTTTCTTATTTTCTCAGAAAATTGCATGCAAAATTATAACGCTGCGCTGTATGATACTAAAATAAAAACATGTAGATTTTTTCCAAAAAAAAATCTGTGCTTTCTAGGTCAGAGGCGAAAAAGAGACGTTAGGCTAGAAAAGAAAACTCGTATCTTTTGATTATTTCCAAGTTTCTAGGCATACTCTACTGATGATAGCTATTAAAGTTTCCTCTGATTTTTACATAGGGTATAGCGAATCTACTAAACTATGGCTCCAGCCTGTGCCCCCAAAAAACGTTGAAAAGGTTTCTGGTTTCATAACAAGAGAAAAATGTACATAGGATTATGGAGATGGTGTAATTTTTGCAATATTGTTACGGAATAGGTTTACGTAATCTACTTACAGGTAATTAAGTTAGTCCATTGTATTTTTGTTCCGTACACTATACTTTTCAATACAAAAACTAAAGACAAAAAAGGGAGATATACTAACATATTTAATAAAAACCTTTTCCTAGTTTTTAGTCCATGCATAATTCAATTTCTTCGCTTCCCTATCATTTTAAATAAAGCACTAATAACTAAATTAACTTATGATTATGGTTGATTATTGATTGTCTGGAAAGAGAAATACGGCGACCTTATAGCCTGTGCGTGATGAAAGGAATGATGGCTAAGGAAGAAAAAAAAACAAGATTTTACCTTAAAATATATAGACATAATGATGGTGACCGAGTTACATTGTCGTTGATTCTTGCCTTTTTATACTTGTATGGATTTTTGTAACATCTTTTTTTCCTTTCCTCGAAATCGAGCTCTTCTCTCAAAATTTTATCGAGTTACATTTTAGAAGAAAAAACAAATTGTACTGATTTTTCTCTTAAGTGATTTCAAACGAAAAAAAGAACGAGATGCTTTGACTCAATCAAGATTGAGACTTCACACCCTTTCTCCTTGTTCTCAACGTGAAAGTGAAAGCATCTACTACCTTGAGCAAATACTATAACTCTTATTATGTTTTAGGATTAACATAATTCAAATCTTGCTCAAGTCATATGCGTTGCCTTTGAACTAGTCGTTTTTCAAACAGTATTTTACGTCTGTGTTGTCTTGAGAAAAAACTAACGTATTCATAACAGTTTTTAAGCTATGTAAAAACTCATCTTTTTCTCAACAACTTTTTTTCCATTCCATTCTTCTTGTGCACAACTTTTTGACTTGTCCTGAGATTGTTGTGACAGAGCCCGATATTACATTTATAAGCAGAAGAACTGAACGAAGAAAAAATGACCTGCCTCCGCAGATGCTGCTGAAATGATGTGCAATCCCTAATTATAATTTTTCTGTTAAAATGTCGCGTGCGCGCTGTGATCGTCTATATTTTGTCTAGCACAAGAACAAAAAAACTTTTGGTCCGACTTTTTGAGAAGCACAAAAAATGTTTCCTTTCTTCTTACTGACTTAATTAAGAACGTCTATTTTTATGGTCCCATTATTAACACACTCGCTACATACTAAAAAATTAGCCGAGAAGCAGAAGAGGTGATGTGGGCTTACTACTTTCGACTAAGACTCACATTAGTTTATTTGCTCACTTTTTCGCAATTATTTATGCAAGACATAAAAAAAGAAACTTTTTTAAGCAAGTGTGTCACGTGACGAGTATATATGGAAGTCCATTGTTTCCTTATATACAAATTATTATTATACTTACTTAATGACTGTCTTTTAGGAAGAACGCTCTCTCTCTCTCTCTGGTTTAGACTAATACTGCAAATCTCCCTCTAAAAATAAGAAACTTTTCTCTGTTAAATTATATTTTATGGTCAAGTGTTCCACACGGTTTATCTCATCGTTCGATTCTCATTGTCACTTTGTAGTCAGTGTTGTATAGTTTTACGAAAGAAAAGAAATATTTTAAAACTTTACTTGTCTTGTTGCTGATGATTCATCTAAGAGATATTATCTTCTTGAATGTATACAAAAAAGCAATCTATATATTCTATTATCATACCTCTAATTATTCCTGTTATCTATATTTATAGCTTATGCTGCTGTTGCAATCAAAAACAACCTTAGTAAGGAAAAATGCGATATCTGTCGAGACGAAATAGTTCAAACAAAGGAGAAATGATTTGCGAGTTTATTTGGCCGAAAGTTTTTCACTATAAAAAACAGAGGAACCTTAAATACGGAATATTCTTGCACCCGCTATAGCCAGCTTTTCCATAAAAAAAATTTACAAGAACAAAATTTTATCGTTTATACATACTCCACAAAAATATGTCATTTTAGAACGTAAGCGACATACCTTAGCTTTTTCCTCTCCTTCCTATCTACAGAAATGCTAGAAAACTGTTATGTACCTTACAAAAATACTATTTATTCAGAATGTAGAACAAGTATTTTTCAAAAAGCAATCATCAATCATCATTATACCTTTTACTACAAGTTGTGTGTGGGAAAGTGAAAACGAACTGCAGAAACGTGTCAACAAATCAAATCATACGAGTCTTTTTTGCTAAAGTCGAGAGTTTTTCTGGTGTACAAGGGAAAGAAAATTTTGCATATTATGGCCAACAACGCAATATCAAAAAAATTGTTCATTATTATAGATTTACGTATATACATCCAAAATCACTAGCTTTAGTTTTTGCAACAATTGGCGCGCCAAAAAACTATATATCTTATATCCCCTGTCTTATCGCTTTCAAAAACTACATTTTTCACAAAAACCAAATTGTTAAATCTTTGTCTGAAATATTCATGTTCAAACAATGTGAAGTTTCAAATGGAAAACGTATCAGAAAAAAATCGTGATTTATAAAAACAGAGAGCAAATGGCCAACCTATAAATATCCGCGAGGCAAATCAATTTCAACATTTTAAACACAAAATTATTAATCTAAAAATACAGAATTGGTTTCAAATGATGCGTATTATAAACCTTACATTAAACCTATTAAACATCACACAACAATATTAGAAGTAGATTGGAATTACTACATATAGCTTGTATTAGCAAAAAAGAATGACTCATGTTATTATTACCTTTAACTTTAAACTAAAACGACTCGTGTTATTACTTGATTCTCTCTAAAAAGCAATTCTTTGAACATGCTATCAACAACGTTTTAATTAGACTCAGTCGCTGATGTAGTACCTCTAATTGATCATAGGGAAAAATATAATTGTCACCAGTGCAATGCTAATATAAAATTAATCGATGACATTTTCGTTTGAACTGGGGGCGGCAACTCTAATTTGGCAAAATGAGAAAAAACTATAATAAAAAAACTAATGTAACAGAAGAAAAAAATATATGTTTGTCTACATCCCGATTTCAACAAAGCAGAGCTTTCACAAGGAAGATGATGATGAAGGCCGTTAGAAAACGAAAAAAAACAATGATGTCGGTTTTTTCTGTTTTGAAATATATATATATTAATAATGAGTAATATTAAATATGATATATTACAATATTATTATAATATGCGATGTAGATGAGGCGTTCGTTACAATAAAAAAAACTGTTTTGTGGTGAAACCGCTTTTGTTCTAGTTGCATTTTTTTTTTGCAAATGTCCCAAGCATACATATGCATATAACCATAATCGATCTAAATATTTTGGAATGTCAATATAATATGCATGTAATAATTTTCTGGAAATATTTATACTGTAAAACTGTATTAAGCTTTATTGCAGTCAAAACGGTACACATGACATATTAAATTCTACTTCGTTATCTTAAGTTCTTCACATGAATCACTGGTAATTTACAGGCATTCAAATTTTTCATCAAAACATTTTCCAAATCAGTTTTTTTGCACCATGCATACATCTCTACTGTGATATTGTACAAAACAAAGTAACGTCGCAGTCAACCCATGCTCATCGTTGCATGAGTCTTCGTAATCAATAATTTTGTATTCTGCATTGAAACAAACAGTAATAAAAAGGTAGCACCAATCATTGGAATTTCATGTTATATAAAAAGAGCGAGTCTTTGTCTCAGGTCTCGAGGAATGAATGATGTGGTCTCTCAAACATTGTTGTACGTTCATGTTCTTTGTGTAAATATGTTCTTCACGTCAAAACAATATCCTTAGCAATTAGTATAACAACTAAGTTAAATCAATCAACAATGCTATAAAAATGAAACAACAAAAAATTATTTACAAGCTGACAGGTACACGTACCACATTAGTTTCACCAGGATTTGATATATATCACTGGTAAAAAGGTAGTTTTTTTCCAAAGGTAAGTACATATTTTTTTAGTAGACAAAACGATATCAGCAAAAATTCCACTCTTAATATAATAATTATAAATCGAATTAGATTACCCCATTCAGAAACTTTTTTTTAAACAGCTCTGTGCATTTTAGAGAAGAAATGAACAACCCATTCTACCGATTTTTAAAGGAAAATATTATCCAATTATTTAAGGAAAAAGTCAAAAGAGTCCCAAAAATTCCCAATTTTAGGTAGATAATAAAAAATACAATATAAGAGACAAGGTACGCTCATCAAATAATTTGACAATGCGCAAAAAATGTTTAAACCCCGTAAAAGTTGTCGTAGTAGAATACAATTAAAATGAGAATGTTACAGGACTCTACTGGTCAACTACAAAAAAATTAGCTGCTCAATATCTCAGAACAAGTGAGATATTGTGACCAGCACTTAAACTTCATCAGCGCATTCAAAAAACTATCACTAAAATAAATCAGCTAAGATTAGTGGATCCTTAAGTAGCTAAACACGTTTTAATTTTCAAATGAATAGAAATCGCTGATTTTTTTTTAAAACTTTGGCAATTTCGAAGACTCAAAAACTGTTAAACATACGTACACATAAATATATAGCAGTTAACATTAAAATACCCCAAAAATATCATTGCATGTCAGTTCCACAAAAAAACTCAATCAGCTCACCAAAAAGTGGGAAAAGTAATTTGCTGCGAGTGAATTTACTTTTTTAAACTTTTTTTTTGCAAAGTGAAATTTTGACTTTCAATTTCAAAAACCAAGCAATTAAATTGGATCCAAAGATTTTACTTTTTTGATATCAAACATGCATACCCCTACAAAAACAGGTAACTGAAAAACAACCCAGTTGCAGTTGAATTCCTTCACTATCAAGATTTTTTTGTCTTCGTATGAACCTTAAACGGAAAACAGTGTCTACTCGGATCTCAAGTTAAAGCTTGAACTCAAGCCACCCGAAATCTCATTCGTTTCTCGTCTACTACTAAAATTTAAGCTAAATGTATTAATGAAATCATTGCATTATGTGTTTATGATGACCCATTCCTGAGCCCCTCCATGGTCGGCTTTTTGCCATGAAGCAGACGGCTGAGGCGACGTAGAGGAGGAGAAGCATTGCACAGACTACTGACAAGACCAAAACGGAGTTCCTTGTGGGGCAACTGACTGCAGGTCCAAACTCCTCAGAGTAGGTGGGACGATGATGAGGTCCATACCCTCCGGCTTGGTTGTAATGGTTGTTGTACTCGCCGTACGGAGATCTGCCATAGCCCCCACTGAACTTCTCGCTTGGGTATCCACCTCCGATGGAGTTGTCCATGGGGTCATTGGGCATCGTGTATTTTGGCATGTTGGAAGGAAGCTCTTCATTAAAGTCCAAGACGAGGATTTCTTGGCTCAAGGTCAGATCAGCGTTCGTTGCATTGACCAGGGACTTGGCTTCCTCGTCGCTCACCGCACGACGCTTCCTTCTGCCGTAGGATGGGAAGACTTCGCGATTGTGTGTACATTCGGCCTGGAAACGAGTAAGTCAAATGTTAGAAAATTGGGTTGCTTTGAGTAACTTTTAGTTAGGTAGTTTAAAACTCAAGTTCTTACCGCTGGACAAGGTCCGAGACAATATTTCACATTGCACTGGAAGATAACTCCATAAGACTCGGTGAATCTGAATGCCTCGTATTCAGCAAACAATGAGTATTGGTTGGTTTGCTCGAATTTGGGGAAAATGCTGGGCTCAACAGGACAACTATTTGCAAAAAAATGTATTAAAAAATGTTAACTGTGTCCCAAAAGTGACCAACAGAGATTGATACTCTTAAGGGAAGAGCTTTTCGAAGGATACAAAAAAATGAATAAAATCTATAAAAATAAGTAGGTGAGTTTCTCACCCTTCGTCATCAATAATGTTGAATGTGGATCGTGAGTCCTTGGCCATTGCAATGCAGCTTCGGGCAAAGATTCCGTATGGAGCTGCGGATGAATAAAAAAAGCACATTAACATTGTTATTGCAATATCATGCGTCATTTCTAAAGGGCAGGATGTAGAGCGAAAATAGAGAAAAATTTGCATGCATTTTTTGAAACCAAGCCATTTTTAATGAATGGTCCAATTAATCCAGTTTCCCGACCAGTGTGTCATGTCGTGACAGAGACTAAGGTACCATGAATCTCTGAAAGCACGCATAAATTATACAAGGCAATCTATAAAGATGATCATCATGAATTTACACAGGCTCTTCTCTCATCACTCTCTTGCATATCATTTCTCATGGATCGCGCCTGTGAAAGAAGGTTCCTTGAATGATGAGAAAAGGATGGCAAAATAGAAAAATGATGATCATCTCATCTTAATGCTTAACACGCCGAGATAGATACACTGTCGGGAATCAGGTTACTTTGTTCAAAGCGAAGAAAAAAGTGTGACAATAGCCGAAAGGAAAAAAATAGGGATAAAACAGAATTGAGTCACGAACTGTTGTTGGGGATTTCGATTCTGAAGGTGAGACGGTCTCCAATACGAACAGTCTCCACTTCCTTGGAGAAAGCGTCCAAAATCCTGATTTTTGGTGGTGGAGCCTCGGGAGCCGATGTAATGGAGATTGTGTCGGGATCCCTGATGGGCATCATTCCGAAGGTGATGTTTCTCGAGCTGATGTCGTACGTACACTTCACCTTGTAGATTTTATCGGCCTTGGTCATCACAACGGAATGGTGCTGAAGGACGACTGTGTTGGTGTAAACTCCGCCCTGAAATCATCATAAATGTCATTTTGTAGTTGGGACAATTTTCTCGCTGTCAAAAAGGGCTATATAAACCAAGCTTTGCTCAAGCTGAAAAGTAATTTCACACTTTATTTGGAGTGATGTTGGACTGTAAATCAAACAACATATTATTATCACATGCATTTTTCGGTTTAATAAAAATCAGTTGCTCATTTGCATTTTGTCTAGACATAAAAGAGTCCAATTTCCGCCCACAGCTTGACTCCTCACGCCATGACTTAAAGACCTGCATATCCCTATGTTTCTACAAAATGCCAGATTGTTTTTTTCGTAATTGGGAAAATTGAGTTTTACCATCATAGCAAGTGCCAGTGTGATCACAGTCGGCTTCTCCTTCCATGGGTGGCTTGAACGTTCCAGGGTTGAGGTCTTCAATGTCCTGTGGCATGGAGGGTGGTGGGCGAGTAATGTCATTATCGTTCTTGGTGTTGTCATCGCACATTCCCTCTTGGTACTGACCCAATGGACTTCCGTTGTCCAAGAGTGGTCTCTCTGTATTCAAGTACGTTGCTGGTCCTGAAAATTGAGATATAATGAAAATGTAGGAAATTTATATATACTACGTAAGTACCTAAATATTAAATGTGTAATAAATTTTTCACCATCTGGGAGTGTGAAGTGGTCGAGATGATAGAGTTGACAGTTGTACATGGAGGAGCTTGTGCCAGACGCGGATGGTTTGTAGAGGAAGGATCTGCACAAGAACTCATCTTCACCCTCGCAAGCCCTTTTGCACGCAGCCAAACCAGAGGTTTGCATTTCCTTGTCGACGTAGTAATGAAGTCCAACGTAGTGTGCAATACGATCCTGCGGGACTCCGATTTGAGGTTCAGCGAATGAGCGTTTTCCCTTGCAGGTCTGGTTTCCTTGAAGGCACAAGTTCTCAAAGTAGTCGACCCCTGTCGCGTCAATAAATTCAGTGTTTGCTACAGTTCGTCTGTCTTCCTGACTCAGGTGGCACTGAAGGGTGACATAGTTGTATTCAGCGGATCTGCAGGTGAAACGTCTCTGCAAGAAAAAAATAAGCATTTTTTGAATGTGTCTCGGTCAATTCTTTCCCTGAAACAATGATTGCTGACTCTCAAAACTCCTTTTATTGTTTACACCTCATTACCAAGTTCAAAACGTGGGTTAGGGATGGATGCATGCCTTCTTGAAAAATGACTTTGCTCAAAAAAATGCTATAAATGCATTCGGCCCGTTTTTTGAAGCATGCAAGAAAAGCAACTAACTCTGTCGAGTGTAACAAATTCAGAGAAAATGACTACTGACCAGTTGCCCAAGAGTTCCCGTTCAGTGACAAAAATGCAACATGAGATAAATCATCTCAAAGCCATATTTCACCTAAAGAAGGTCTCGAGGTAATGAGCATTTTTTTACCCGACACAAAAACCACATTGGCACACACGGGTCCGTTTTTTTCTTCCATTTTTGCCTCAGTTGAAACAATCACGTCAGAAATTGATGCACATAAATTATGCACCTCTCTTTCCCTTCATCAACATTACGGAACATGACAGATGCGCAGATTACCAAAAGTTTAATGTTATTTACACGCGTGCAACGCTTAACAAAAATGATGAATTGTACGCATCTTTTTTGTCCTGCGTGGGCACAAGGAGTAATAAGCATAATGATTCTCTCACGCAACTAATTCCCAGTGTCCGACTAACATTAACAAAACACTAATTATCGCCCATGTAATAAATAATGAATGCTTTAGCAGGCAGCATTAAAAAGTTGCCAAATATGAGTTAATCCATCATTTCTTCTTCGTTTAAAATGGAAAAGCCATTCATCTCATTCTCATCTTCAAAAGGAAATGGTTCGAGTGAAAAAAACTCGTGCAATAAGTCAATGCGGCGAGTCAACAGGAAGATGATGAGTGCCGTCAGCTCAGGTTCAGTTCAGGTATGAGTTTAACTGCTGCGTGCGACTTTTAAAAAAACCTTGTAGACTGCGATGGAGTCATGTCGAGTCTTTATTTTTCTTGCTTCAGTTCAGCTCATGCCTAAATCAATTTACCGAGAGCTTTGTTGTTTATATGCATCAATCAAATTAAGGTTCAATTTCTTGCAGGAAATGTGATTTATCTCTGGTGTGTGCAGGCAAGAGATTACTTCTTGAAACCACAAAAAAAGTTCATCACACATGTCGTACTAGATTTATACGGGTAATTCCCGTCTTAAATAGCGTTTAACTTGCTCTATTATATTTATGCGCGTTTAATTTTTTCCCTCCTCGAGGACATTTTTTGTACAAAGGGTACACATGCGTGAGTACATCAAAAGTTACAATCTTACAATCTAGACTATGACGTAGGTGTTCATAGTTTCTATTGTGAAGTTGGTAAAAGCACTATAGAATCAAGAGAAAAAACCTTTCATTTTGTGCAAAAAAAGAAGAAGAAGAGAATTACGTTGCATGAGGAAAGAGTTTTCGCACCAGTGGCTCCGTTACTTGTTCTACCTACTTACGTATGAGACTATAAAGGCATATAGATATTCCGTGTTTATTTATGCGCGCACCATCTTCATCCCCTCCGAACTTTTTTTCAATTTATTCATTCTCTACAGTTTTTTGTCTCCACAATGCAATTTGCGCGATTGGGAATTGAGACAGAAAAAATGAGTTTTGACTCAAAGCCACAAATCTTTAAATCCCGGCTCGATCAAACCTAGAAGAAAAAAAAATCCACCCCTACGCTTTTGGACGAGGATATCAACTTCTTCCCTAAAAAGTGCATATCACAAGTTTTTATTATCTTATCAATTGACAAGACAGCATGTGTGCCAGGAAAATGTAGAGATTGTCATGTAGTTTTTTTCTTGGCTGAGACATGACAAGTTTTGTTCAAAATCACCAAACTTATAAGTTATATGCTTGGTCTGGCAACAAGGAACTCGCAAGTCTGCAACAATTGGTTTTATCGAACTTTCAAATTCCAATCCAATGGCCAAAAATCCTGTGAAAAATTGCATAACACCATGTAGTTGATCGATTGATCATTGCTTGATTTGATTGCCAAATTTTGGTGATAGCTCGATGATTGTGATTTGTTAAGGATCTGCCATAAAAATGAGAGAAGGTGCCAACATACAAAGACGTTTTGATTAAATGGTAATGATTCAAGAGCTATAGTCAATCCAGCACACTCCCATTTTTTCTTGTAGCCTATCGACTTTTTCGGAGCATTTCTTTCTTCAAACCACCACAAAATTCTCCTGGCTCGCTCAACATACAACTTTTGATCCCACTGAACACAATCTATGACAAATGAGATGATTTACGAGAGTTAAATGAGTGGAACTGAACCAGTTTGGTACAGAAGCATTTACCATCGCCCTACGTGAGCTTTTGTAGCCAGCAGCATAATACAAAGTTTTTACAGTAGCTATTTACACACATCTCTGCAAACATTGAACATTGCAGCTCATCTTTTTTTAATAAAAAATACGAAAAGTCAAATGATTTTTTTTCTCTATCTCAGTATGCCATTGTCTCCTTCCTTGACGCCTGTCAAAGCCTGAATAGAGTTCGTAGAGTGCATCTCCCCACACTCATTTACCCCTTGTGCATTATTATTGCACATGTATTTAAGTCACCTGTAAATTATTCTCGCCAAATAAAATGTGAGTAGCTGCTGCTGATGATGATGATGAGTATGTATATATGTGTGCATTCACCTTAACCCTTCGCTATTATTATTTTGGTATGTAGATTGCAATGCAACTGTCAATTCTCTGTCTCAATACATTAAATGAAAAGCTTTTTTGTCTCGTCGTCTCTCTCGAATCCGTACAAAATTGTATAATACATTCATTTCACTACTACCTACATGTACATACACTAGTCTGCTTCCCTTATCAATTTCACCGTGACTTTCTTTCAAGAATATAGAATTTAAAAAAGCGTATTGTATCCTTCGGAGGTGAAACAAAATCCACCTGAACCCTGAAGTCTACCACATGATTTACATGTAGATGCTTGTAAGAAAAGTGTCTTAAATAGTATCATGTTTGCTTGCACAAAAATATATAATGGAATGAACCGTTACATGCACTGCTTACTTCATTATTACATGCTTTGTAAAGTCAGATCATTGATGACTTAGTTCAAAAGGAAGGGTATCGCAAAAAAAACTCAATACAAAAACTATAGATCTATAGATATATACATTAAATGTAATTATATTATACATTTAATCTATACTCAACTCTATAGATAGACTTTGTCTCGGTTCTTGAGAGAAACAATTGAGTGGGGCTAAATATATAATGGGTACCTTTCCACACGGTGTTGAACTTATTATTTAATTTTTTCAGGCAAATAATACATGTACACTAGTTATGACTGAGGTACCTCAAGGAACCATGAAAATCTGCCAAAATGCTGAAACTGGGTAAGTAAGTGGCTTTTCTCGTGATATGTGGCTGAAGGCCTCCTTCTCATTACAAGCACTTTAGATACTCATCTGAAACTTTAAACAACTTAATTCGTCGTAATAATAAGCTGTAATTTCTTAGGCAAATCTTTTTAAGGTGAAATACCCCAAAAATCTTTGAAAAACATTCTTTACTCTACTTACAATCTCAGCTAATCATATGGGTATGAAGCCTTAAAGTCCTGTAATTTCGAGCAGTGTGTATATGTAATGTATGTTAATAATCTTATTTTATGTTTCTTTGCAAAATATTTTTTGTGGTTTTGTTTCACCATTTTTTCTAGGTAAGTGAAGCCATGAAGACGTTGCCCTCAACAAAATTAAGCTGCTTTATTTTTTCAAATCTGAAAGAAGTAAGTCAGTACGGAAAATATTGTGTGGGAAATGTATGTATTTTCAATGCAATGATACCAAGTCACGTAACAATATTATTTCGGATCTATTTGGGTAATAAGGGCTCTCAAAAGCATTCTAGCTTTTAATCTCATTTTGCAATACTCCTTGTATAACAATTCATAGCATGATGCGTGTCATGCAAAATCGATCAAATTAGGTGCAATTTTTTACATACAAAAATGGTGTTCCTAACGAATGGCATGTCTAATATGATCTATCAGGTATTTAAAAACTGTTATCCATTCTCCCATTTTTCAACTAAATGACTGACTGACAATTGGCAAAACAGGAGCTGGGAATTACATTCATTTACATGGGAGCGCACATTGTTTGCATTAGGTTCTTACAAATCTGAGTCAATTTCATGTTAACGATGTATTCTCAAAGTTCAATGAAGCATCACTAAACGGTTTGCTCTTCAAGGGGATTTTGCATATATAAACAGGTAAATAAATACTTTCTGCATTTTATGATTGACGAGCCAGAGTATATATTAACAAAGAGGCTTGTCTGTGCGAATGGAATCCGGAATGTAAAAGCCGAAAAAATGTGTATTGTAGTGAAAATGCGTAGGCTTTCTCAAACACTTTTTTTGCAAGTATATGCATAAAAATAGGTCCTCTTGCATAATAAAAAGTAGCGTTTGATTCTGGGAAAAAGTTCTTTTCATTACTGAAATCATCATATTATATGGCCTTCACACAATCTCTCTCTCTCAGCCAAAAAATCCAACGGAGAAACTAGACAGGACTTTTATGATGAAGAACATGTTTTCCCAAGTGTTATTGATGACTTGCTTTTGTTGACACCTGATATACATGATGATCATCATCTTGATCGTCATCATAAGTCCAAAAATGATGAATCATGAGATGAGATGATGCTGGGAGAGAAATATAAGAAAACTATCTGCAATTTCATCAAACATGTTGAACAAAAAGAGCTGTTTAATGCGCTCGCTCGACTTCATCGACTCAAGAGAGATTTTTTTTCTTATTGTTGCTTAACTGTTTCCTTTTATCAATCTTGTTGGACCGTGGGGATGTAGTATGTGTGTGTGTTCTTGTGTAAGCGTTTAAATGAATTGGATGATGTGCTCCAGTGGACTTTGCCGAATATGAGATTTTGGACAGTTTTGCTGAAGAGAATAAATTATTTTTGTCTATTTTTAATCTTTTTCTTACCTCGTTCAAACAGGCTGCCAGGCAAGCTTCCTTCGTCGAGGTGAAGATGAGGGAGTCATCATTGTTCCTGATCATCTTGTTGGGCACCCTCTCGAACGTCCACGGTCTCGAGCACACTTTTTCTGTGAAAAATAGAAAAATGGGAGTATTAAAAATCATTTGCATTTCCCTTCAGATGTACACTTTTCTCGTCAAATTGGCTCAATTCTCCTCAGAACTCGTGATATGAAATTCAGTGCTAGTGATTATTTGGCCATAACAATTTTAAGAGTGGGAACAAAATTTCTCTTTCGTTGCATTCTTTACAGTTGTTTGCATGTGCATTTTATGCACTCACTAAAATCGTTTTTACGAGGCATGACATTTTTTATGTTTGACCTTTTCGAAATCTTTACTCTTAATTTGACAGATTACATGACTCGATAAAGGAAGACAATCTCGTCTTTGCATGTGGTAAATTCCCTCGATTTTTACATTGTCACCGAGAAGTCTGAGCTTTTATGCGCAAAAAATCATTTGTTCGTCTTCTGTGTGTGGATCATGCATATGAATAATGAGAGTCTGAGGTTGAGTGAAACCTTTTCTTGTCCGAGATAGCTTATCAATCGGGAAAAATGGAAGAAACTAAGCCATCAAAATTCACACCGTCAAAAGACTCACGCTATAAATGAGAGCACTCACGACAAAACCCAAACAGCGTTTTGCCTCATGGTCTGTCATGTCGCCTCGCTTCTCGCACGAGCCCATCTTCAAACCGCTCACAATTTAACAATGCATACATACTACCTTTATTATTGGGATAGAGTAAGTCTGAAATAATTTTTCCCGTGGATGAGAAAAAAAGTACGTCAACTTTAACCTTTCTTACCCAGTGCAGCATAGCCTTTGACAAATGACTGAGTTTTTAAATGCCTTTTTATATACTATGAGGAATTTTCACCCGAAGTAGTCTCAATTAATAAGATGGTGTTTGACGATTTGCTTGCATTTAGAACTCGCGACCTTTCCACCACATTGTCAACGTAGGTATATGCTCATTTGACTATGAGAAAAAAAGTATAACAATGAAGCTCGGCTCAAAACGCAAAACCACGAGAAAGCATTGTATTTTTATACCTTTACCACCACCTATTTCCTTCTTTGCAGAAGGGGGGAGTTCTGCACTCGTAATCAAATCAAATAGAGAAAAGTCATATTCTCAGACAATGTTATAAATTTCCTTAAGAAGTAACTAACTCTTTTGCATATGCATACTCCTCTAATAAGCATATTGTGTAGACCTTATCTCCTGTCTTTCTCATTTGACCAATATCTAGATGACCTGGTTCCTAAAAAATTATGAAGAAAAGGAGAGAAAAAACCGTAAGTACGTACATTCCTTCATTATTATGTTCTTCTACTGCTCTACTTAAACTTGAGCGTGAAATGAAGGAAACTCTCTCTCTTCTGTTTTGACAGTAGACTGCAAAGCATTGTATTCGTATTCCATTTTTCGCAGTTTTTTGTGTAGCTACAAAATCCTCATCTTTGAAGGACTCTTTTTTGAGCCTTTCTTTCTTTCCCTCTCTTGACTTGAATGAGCTCTCTCGGAAGAACTCCTATTAATCGCGTGTACCGACAACGTTACGTTTCCCGAAAAAAATTAATCTTTCTTTTAAGTGTAGAGAATGGATGAGTCTAATGATGACGCTCTTGCCTGTCCTTATCATAATGACGTTATGCCGACAGTGTCTTCATCGCTGGTGCTGATGAATATGAAGAGACTATCTGCTTTTACCATCATTTATTTCATGAATCAGATGAGTGGATGCTGAGAATTCGTACAACTCTTCTGCTGCTTGATTGTTATCATAAATCATCATTTTTCAAAGTTTCGTGTTTATCAAAGTGTTTGCATCAGCTCAGGCAGGGAAATAACTGTGGTCTAAGGGATTTCGTTTCGGAGAGAATAAGTCGGGTTGAATTTGTAAGGGACACGATTCGGCGGATTTGCATATTAGAGTACATATTAGATAATGTATCTGTGCTAATTTGACGAAAGAGTTTACGAATGTAATATGTATTTTGAAAATACTTGGTGTTAACTTTATTGTTTAGCCGACATTTTTTGCTACAAAATGGGTTGCCTTTGAATTTCGTGTCTGGATTTCATTTAAGTCCTGACTGAGATGCATTTATCAATCCCACTTCAAAAAATCACACCTAATATAAACATGCAAATGGATTGAAAATCTTGTTTAGAAGTACTTTGTAATTTTTTACATAATTTGAAAAAAGTTTACATACGACTAAGCGCAGTTGGATATATTTAATTAAAATAGGAATAGGTTTCTTTGTGTGATGAAGTATTAAAGGTCAAGAACGAGCACAAATGTCTTTTTGACTCCAAGTTTCAGAAAGATTCTCAATTGAGGAAATAATTTGCACTCTTTTCCCTAATACGAAAGTGTGATTTGAACAAGACTCCTTCTCCGAGAACGTGCTCATGCAATAATCGAATTTCCGTATTGGGAGACAATACTCATTTGTTCAACATTTTTAAAGTGACAATATGTACTCCGTCACGTTCATCTTGCATTATTTATCCATGACCTGGTCTGTGCTATTTTGTCGGTGTCGGTGCACACGGTCTTTTCGAGACTTTTTTTTGCAAAAATCTAAAGAATGACTAAGTAACTGTACACAATCGGTCCACAAAGTAAATGTGATTACGACCAAAGTGACGGTTCTGATGGCTTTCCATCATCATTTTCATAAAAGGACATTGAACCGGTATTATAAAAAATGTAATAAATTGGGGGAAAAGCGCAGTTTGAATGGATTTTCGATATCATCCCATCTCTGCATTTGTGATAATGGCCTTTTATATCGCTTCTTTTTCTCAGGATGCACTTTTCGGTTTAAAAAAATCCTTTGCATTTTACCAATGAATAAACAATTTTGCTGAGACAAAAGGTTTTTTACTTTGTCTCAAACAATACTCTAAATTGCACCGGTATGCGTCGTCATCCAAGCCGCTTTATCCTAAAGACGAAGACAAATGCATTTTTTTCTTCCGACGAGAATTCTTAAGCCATTACATGTTTTTGCATAAACCACGTCGTATGAAATCATAATCATGTTTTTGCACTCGGAGAGGTTGGCGGTGACTTTGTCAATAGACATTTTTGTGGGAAGAGATTTCTGTTTTTTCCTGAAACGATTTTTTTATAGATTGGCATATATTTTTCAATTTGTTTTGAATCAAATGTTCACATTATGACCCGGCCTTTTATCGTAGAACAAATATTAGATATTGATAAAACTAACTGATTTTTTTAAAACGTCCCTAAATTTCCCAAAATACCACACATTTTTTCCCTCCTGATCCTCATACTCCCCACAACAAACCAAAATCCGTTATGCTGCTTCCTAAAAGCCCATGCTCCTTCATATTCATTTAAAAGCCATTTTCAAAGTCTAATCCATGAGGTCATGTAATAGCAAAACTGCAAAGAAGTTCAGTAGTACGAAAAATGTACGTAAGCCACAAAACTTTTTTACTGACACTCAATAATCCTCTTCGATCCCCACACCTTTATTGGTTTCCATTGAACTCTCCACTGATTAGGACTCAGTCAATATCACCTATGAGCCTCTTCTTATCGATTCGTTCTCAACTCTAGACCTTTCTCTGTCTAATGCCCTTTTTACATAATCTCCACCATCTTCACCTCGTAATGATCATCCTCTCTGAATTACCCTGGCATTAGAAAAATGCCCATGCTGTTATTATGATTACTCCCCTCGACTATCAACAGTGCTTTTTCACCGTGAATAAACCATAAAACACCGGTGCGGTCAGGGGATGGCGATGTAATGAGCAACACATTAAAAGCTGTTTTTGTCTGCTCACTTTGCACTATTACGTATTCCCATTTAACTACATTTCGCATACCATTCCCTACAATTTTGGCGTTCATAGCAACTAAACTATGTATATGAAGAAGCCCTTACATGAACTGCACATATAAAATGATGAGTTTTTTTTGCATTTTCCCCCGCCATCGGTAAAAAGCCCTTGAGTTTTTGTAGAAAAACTGCTTGAGTGCTCTCCGTACCTACCGATTACATGTACGATTATGATGAAGACGATGATAATCATTATGATCATGTAGGATCGGATGGTTACCAGACCGGAAACGATTCGGTCCCGTTCTTCTCAATGCAACAACATCATCGCTTTTCTATTGCCTTAACCCCGTCATATTCACCTGCGTTTTCATACCCTCTCATCCCATATTGTAAACTTACATTTTATACAATGTGTGTACTAGTACAAAAGTGCAACATTTTTATATGCAGTTTTTAGCTTAACTGAAGACTGATAAGTGCGTACAGGATCACGAAACTTTAATCCCGACATATTTACGAGTACACCCATTTTCTCAAGTGTTAACCGAAGTAAACACCGTTCTACCCAAGAAAAAAATATATGCAGGCTTATGCTCATTTTGTATCTGAACTGACCACCCAAAAATACACTCACATGTGCATTTTAGTGTGCAGCTATTGTTTGCAAAAAAGATTCCTACTTATTTTTAAAGTATAGCTAATTTTACCCCCACAACCTGCCAGAACTCAAAAAACATTTCTATGAAGTATCCCGCACCCATCATTCATTTTTTCTGAAAGAAATGCGAATGAATGAACGACTCTTGAATCTTTTCAAGAATCAGGTCAAGGCATTTTCTCTACAAGTTTTTTCCTACTGCTATTCCT
>JAHZMY010001209.1:0-11263 GCA_027743915.1 Seira sanloemensis
TTCCTTGCCTGTCTTATGGATTATGAATGAAGAGGAAACGAGAAAGGAACAGTGGCACTGGTATAGAGGATTAGAAAAAAGGGTATTTTTTTCGGGTACAATGTCAACTCAGCAAAAAATTGTGGAAAAGGACAGGAAAGGAGATAGAATACGATACAAAAGAAAAAAAAACCTCCCTGGAAAAATTCTTTTCTCAAAGAGAGGAAAGGAGAGAGGGCAACAAAACATGTACACATCCGCATTGCTTCTCAGAAATATACCATAATCGTACTCTTTGGATATAATAGAGCTACTTGGGAAGAAAGTATCATTGTCATCAAAGTCATTTCTCGGGTCCCTTTCTGGTGCGTGGGTGAAATCAAGAAAATCATGATGACAATGACAAACAAAGACATTTTAATTTAAGCTGGCTTTACGAGAGAGAAATGTAGCACGTGCCTTACAAAACCACGAGGAGAAGAGGAACATGACAATGTCCTAGTTGAGAAGTTGCTGGTTTTGGCTTTCCTGACAGTTTTGTAGTTTTATGATAACCAGAGCTGGAAACTAACAAGTGAAGCTGACAAATACTTAATTTTTTGGAGTCATTAACGAATATCAGCCAACTAACTTTTTGAAAACACAAGCACTGACAACTGAACTAGAACTTGCAAAGAGCGTTTTGACAATGCTTTTAAGTGCAAGATTGGACCAAATATATTATTCGCATTCGAGTTATGCCATGCCAAGATCCTTGATGTGATGCCATTGATTTGGGGAAACGAGATTTATGAAATTGAATACAATGCAAAATTGTAACGTTCAACATTGAAATGAAAGTAGAGTGTTTGATTGAGATCCGGTAATATAGTTTCAAACTGACTGCTGCATGATGCGCTCAAAAGTAGACATTTCATTACCTTTGTCTTTAACTGAAAAAGCTTCAAACGATCTGTCCGTTCCCGTGAAATGAAAAATTGACATTTCAAAGTTAAATTTCCCATATGAAGGCAAAACGTTTTACCTTCTGCCGTGTCATGCTTGATTTCAATCTTTGGAAATTATTTTTACAGAGATTTTGTTACAATTTACGTTTTTAAGCACACAGTTCTACTTCTAATACAAAAGATCATACATATTTTTTTTTAAATAACTGCATACTGTTCGAACTTGGAACTCTATGCATACATGTACTATGTATACTAGTAAATGACATAATTGTATGGTTAGTATCTACATAATAATATTTTTCTTCAAGACCACCACTACGCACTACGCAGTTACACGCACACGTCAATATATAGCCATTATTTACGCAATTCGCATCTTTAGAGTCGTTCTAAAGCTCACTTTCAAAACAAATACAGTTCTTGAATAGCAACTCCGAATAAAAAATAAACTCAACTTCAGATTCTCAAGAATGTAAACTGAATTAATTTCGTGCAGTGTAAATAAACAAAAAAGCCATTAAAACTTTTATAACTTTTCTCTTCTCCCATTCTCCCATATCTCATTCAAATGTCTTTGTGAACCAGTATTTAGTATGCAAAGTTCCAGTTATATTTTCCATGTAATTATAATCGCATTAGCAAAAACTCCAACTCGACTACATCCGGCCTGTCAAGTTCATTCTAAATTTTTATGCAAAAATATATGTGTGTATCTATACACCCTTGATGATTATTTCATTAGTACATTCACATGATCTTATTTTCAAGCACTAATTTTTTAACAAAAAAGCGTAGCGTTAACTTGCGTACAAAAAGCAATTTCCATCCACGTGACGAGCTCGCACCGAGAGAGAGAAGAACTCCATAATATTCTCTCCCGTCACGTTTCCCTTTTATTGCGAAAAAGTTAACACAATAAAATAAAACTGACAAAGGACAAGATACAAGCCATTAAACACAACACAAGAGCGGAACACACAGTGCGAGTACAAAAAAAATCCATTTTTTCAGACTTGCTATTTTTCTTTACCTTATTAGACTTGGCGTTTGCCTTAAACGTTTTCTTGAGATTCCTCGCAAAAATTTCGGAGAAGCTTTCCGAGCTCGTAGTGCTCGCTCGACTGGTGCTACTCGCGTAACTCGCGCGATTTTGTGAAGAAACCGCACCACCACCGTTTCCATCAACCTGCCATCCGTTTATATCTTGACCGCTAATGGATGTACTCCCTCCATGACTCTTCTTAGAGGATGAGCTGCCTCCGCTAATAAATTTTCTGTCAGGATGCTCACCGGCTTGTCTCCTTGTAATGAATAGTGATTGAGGTCCGAATCCATTCTCATTTTCCAAGTCATTCCCTCCCTCATTTAAATTTTGCTCGGAGCAGCTCCCCCCTCCATTTCCAGTAGTGGAGTTACCGCCACTGCCACTAGCCCTGGAAATACTCTTTCCACTCTTACTCTCCTGCTCCCCGAGATTCCCAACGGAGCCGAAGGAGAATTTGTTTGCTTTACGAGACTGCTCTGCCGGTCCGCCACACTCGCTCCCACTGCTGGTCCCGATATTCTCGTAGGCGTGAATAGGGACCTTCAACGAGCTAGACGAGTCTAAACGGAACATGCCTCCTTGCACGGAGGCAACAATGTTCTCCTCGTCATCTTCATCGTCACACGCTCCATCTTCATTCGGCACGTAGAATATGGATGATGAGAGGGGACCGGAGGAGGAGTCCACACCACCATGTCTCTGAGACACGGACTGACGGATCTCCTTTATGATCTGGAAAAAGGAATGTCGACTTTTTGACAATTTGCCTAGCACACCACCACCCCCTTCACCACCATTTGTGCTCTCCAGCACTCCGAGGACAACCACGGAGTTTGAGTCAGGGTCTCCCTCCATTTCTTGCTCTTGGTGTCTCAATAAAATAAATTCCTCCTCACGGCGAAAATAATATTATACTCATTTGCACACAACACAAGAAACTTTTTTTAACTGCATGCCACAAAAGCCACTTAATAATTTGGAAGCAGAAAAAACATATCATCATCACGTCATTATTATCATCATTCCAAAATGTCAAACAAAAAGGAAACAAAATCGTTTTTTCAAGGGAAGCGTTTCAAACAAAACTCAACACGCCAGAAGGAAATCATACATTAAGTTTTGCCATTGATATGCAATTTATACCTTTTCCTAGCCTCTCTGAGATAAAAAAAACTACTACGGGTAAAATTCATCACGTCACAGTCTCACAACCAACTGCAAAAACAGTTTTAATTTATGCAGGTGACAAGCCTGCAACCACACCTCCTCCCCGGAATGTCGTAAGATGTGATCTGATGTAAAGAAAACAACCGATTTTTCTGTCCCGGTAACGTGAGCTGATACCATTAAGCAATTAGTTTTTATTAGTTCAGCTGCTGCTTTTCTCTCCATCTCTTGTTTCCCCTTGTCTCTTATTTATTGACTTAATTGTCTTCTTTGTAAGCTCATGAATACACCACCAAAGTACATGACATGAATTGATACCTTATTTCACAAAGAGTTAATTTAATTAGCCGAAGAAAAGCAACAGAATCATCTACTAAACTTACAGCAAGGGATATAAATTGATTCTTTTTAGTGGCTCAGCTCTCAAACTTTTATAGTCTTCATTTTGTCACGAGAAATGTATTCCAAACCGAGTGTTTTCACTGCAATATTTTTTGCAGAAAAGTATCAAGACTTTTTCCCTTCTCACTTTCCATGGAAAAAATGTCAATCAGTACATTACTCTCCTGTCTATTTTCTTATAAACGGTAGAAAGTCCTTTCTGCCCTCATTCCGTTCGTTCGTCGAATTCTATATCTGTATCTATGTTTTGTTTGCTCATTTGGGGCAATAAACATTACCCAATACAAACATGCGAACTCTGATAGTGAAAAAAAAGTTTACTTTTTTCCAGAAAATGGGAACGTGAGAAAGTGGAGAATTAAGGTAGAAGAAAAAAAGTTACAATTTTCTGGTGAAATACATGACAAACGAGTTACGAGCACTTTTCCCAATACCGACACACGAAACTTTCAGGTCAAGTTTTAGAGAATGGAATTCATTAGAAGAGAACAAATAGGAGACGTTAATAAGTTTATTTATGTAGGGTAGATTTTTTTTAGTTCCATGGACAAAGTCACTTCTAAAAGAGACCACAAGACTGTTCCGGTTTCGGGTGCTAAACAAGAGTAACTAATGTAATGCAATGATCATTGAGTTCAAACAGGAAGGAAACTTTTTTTTATTTCCTATCCCGAGAGTTTTACGTTGACTAAAAGTTTTCCTTTTCTGTTACAGTATAAACAAAAGAAGCGAAAAGTTTTTTTTATCAGAGGAAGGAATGAGCGGCATAAGAAAATGGTAATTCCTTCAAGAAAAAAAGGAAATAAACAAGGTGGTGTAATAGGACTAGACTTTCCCCAAAGTTTTGCTCTTTACTGGGTCGTGTCAACCTTAAGTAAATAACTTAATCTGGAGCTCTCTGGATTCTAAGGAATGGGACAGAAAAAGGAGAGAATCCATTTTTGTCTTTACCTCGGTCCAATAAACTAAGCCAGAAGGAAAGTCTTTTGTCTTGTCAAGATTTCTAGAGACAATTTTTTTCGCACAACAAAATAACTTCTTTATATATTCCCTTCTAAGGAGAGACAAAAGCGGAAGTTGTGTAGGCTCCGCAACTTATACTTCTGGGAAACTTTGCACTGCACTACAGCATCACTATAACACCACAACAACAAAGTCGCTTTTTTTTATATGTATAGGAAATTGCTCCAGTTCTGTGTAGCGCCAGCTTATACTTATTTGAGCAAATCGTGGGTTGGATAAAGGCGCTCTCTGTCTGAGAGGAGCGAGGACCCTCGTGACAATGATAATTTATTTAATGTGACAAGAAAAGAGACCACCGCAACGTGCTGGATAGGTTTCCCTAGTTTTGGAAAAACTGCACACGGTCTTCACAAAAGATACAAGAAAGATGAAGACGCGGAAGTAGAATGAATCCAATTAGTCTATGTGCACAAAGTCGGTTGAATTTTGTCAAAGAAATGATGCTCAAGGAATATGAGCTATACTTTTGTTAATGTATGTATCTGGGTAAGAGAAGGATTAATTCGTGTGGCACTATTTTTCTATGATTTCAAAATAATTTTAATAACATGCTTTAAGCAAACGTTTTTGATATATATCAAATTGAACAACGAGACAAGCAAATGTCAACTCAAGCACGACGATTCTATGAAATCAAGTCACATTACGGCTTAAACAGGCTGTAATATGATCTAATCACTCACCACATACATTCATTCCACGCTTGCATTCTTTGCAAAATTTCAAATTGGAAAGGAAAATGAATGGTTTATCAATTATCAACAATTTAATGCATGTGCCTCTGTCCTTACACACATACATCATACATCCAACTCTGTCAATATTTTTTGCCTTGTGCCGGCAACGACTAAAGCCTTGTAAATACTATATAAGCCTATAAATTATCATTTCACTTTTTGACATGGCAGCCACTGACACTCTGCAAATGTAGAGACGATGATGTAATTTCCTTTCAAACAGACAGTAAACTTTTTTTCACAGATCATTTTGCTTACATTCACAATCACAATATTATGAAATGCAATACACCAGCAAACACAAAAAATGAAGAGTTTACAATTAATTTACTCGCCCTGAAGCATGCTGAATTTGTAAAAGAATATTATTATACGTAATAGATATTTGATTATGCACATTATATCAACCAGCTTCAAACGTTTTTTTATCTCTTCTGAAATTTACTCGCACATTCTTGCTCTGCCTCAATTCTCACTTGAAAGAACCAAGAATGTTTTTTGTCAACAGCAGTGTCTTTGTCTTTTAAGTTCACGACAGAAGTCGTGATCCACGATGACATTTTTATTGACATGTAATTACAACACGGTATGAAATTGACACATTATACCCATAATTAGAGCACTGCACTGCGCTATATGTATGTACATTTGAGCGGATACCTCACAGAGTCCAACCTTATCCTCGCACTTGCCACTGCATCAGCAGCAGCAGCAGCGACAGAAGAATTATGATTTATGAGTGGCAGCTTTACATTCCCACAATTTAATTCTGATAATTTATTTAAACCATTTTATAGCTTTATCAATCGTACAACTTTGTATTTCTTGTACCACAACCTAAAACATTGGCCTTTGCTCCTGGGCTAAGGTCACACAATTAGTAGGGATAATTTACATAAAAACTCAATAAAAAGGGAGCCGACAAGATATGTACATATGTACCATTCCAAAGCGTTCTCTTTAGACTTCCCAACTGACTAATGTATTGAGGCATTTCTCTTTTTTTAGTTTCCCCCAAAGTCAACTCAAAAAACTAAAATTCGTTCAACTTTTTTCTCTTCGTCTATCGTGATGATGATGATAATAATGACGAGTGCAATTACGAGCTACACACTGCAGTACATTAAATTAACTCTGTAATTATGTCTTCTGAAAATGACTCTCTCTGACTTTGACTTCGGTTGCATGCAATGCATGCACTGACTGAGAGAGAGAGAGAAAAAAAACAATTATATCACTCGAGTTCAACCTCAACCTTTCTGATTGAACTAATCCAGCATTAATGTAACAGGTGAGGATTTTAAGTTCACAGCAGTTCAAAATCTACACACTGCATTCCAGCATCATTCTAAAACTCGACTATCATGAGAGTTTGGTATTGACAACGACATAAACGTCAACTCAAACAAAAGAAGAGGAAGCATGGCTCCTGCTCAGCTTCAGGCTTTAATCGAATATCGCACAAACTGAAACTCACATTATGCAAGTAGTATCGTCACATGGAAAAAATCACAGGGAAATCAGGGAATAAAAAGTCTTTTGTCTCTAACATAAACTTTTTTATTAGTGGAGAACTGCACAGATTTCAATTTGCGCATTAACATGCCTCCTTCACAAAAATAGTGACTACGCAAATATCCTATGAAGTTATTGCAACTCCTGAGCAAAACACAATATTATTTACCTATGTATGTAAATACACAGCGAAATGGCAAATGAGAGTTAATTTCAGTACATGGATAAATGTAAACCTCGCTATCAGCGCTTGGAACATAAAATGCCTACACACATTTATCCAATTTCTTCTCTTTGTTATGACTGTTATTCTCTGACGCACCTTAATATGGCACTTTCAATTCTCTGCATAAAAAGTTGTACTTTATTTTAATAATATCCCTGCTACGGATCTTATGTTGGTAAACAATAACTGCTTCAAATTACATCACTAATGTGAGAACTATGCAAGTAAGCCAAAAAATCTCCGAAATCTGATGACAAACTGAAAGTGAAATAGGCCAAGGAAATGAACAGTATCAAAGTATGAATTCACTAGCTACATATTCCATAAATCAGAGGAATGAATCACTCGCACTCTTTTCCTTTCCATCCGCTATAATGTATGTATAAGTGTAAGTGGAACTGCGCAGGAAGTCACAGAAAAGTTGTTCACACGTAGAAAACTTAATTGTAAACAAGCTGATGGGTCTTTAAACTTCGGAAAAATTTGATGAAACTGCGCAATTTAGTAACATACGACATATCTTGAGGAGCCTAAAGTCAATTCAGTTCCCAAGAAAAATCGAGTCTGGTATGTTGTTGATGCAGATTGGAATGTCAACTGTGACTAATCAACTCATACTTTAATATTTTTATGAGTCTTTTAGACTTTACACTTCGTCTTGTTCAATACTTTTATTGAAAATATGTGATAGTTTGAGTAAATAATAGATGCAGACGGAAGATTGAGGAAGGAGGAATGTGCTTTTTAGTTTATCTCATTCTCTTATGAATTTTGATGATGAACCACTTTTGCTTCGTGACATACTCTGAGGTCACTTTGCACAGGAATTAGTAGCTGGAACTACAAACGTTCCGTGTATCTAACAACGAGGGCATCTTATATCTTAAGGTATTTCAAATCTTATTTTTATATACATTGGTACGTAACACGATGTACGTTTAGAGCAATATTAAAGTTTGCATCGGTCTCTTGCAAAAATCCAAGAAGAAAAAATAACCCCGAACGATCTCCTTAAATCTTAACCTTTACATGCAAAATTCATTAGTTTAAACCTTAAAAATATTCTTTCTCACGCTGAGTTTGCCTTCGCTTGCAGAAGATTCGGCAGGAGCTTAGGTCTGCATGTGTTTTTTGCAACAAGGATTTTATCTGCTTTTTTGGAGCTGAAGTACATACTTAACTTTTTCGTAATTGACAAAGCTCATCAAAACCCATATTAGATTACACGATGATGATTCATGGTGATCATGATGATAATCGTAAAAGTAGCTTCTCTTCAGTCAATGCCTACACACAACGTAAGTGTTGTACATTATAGTGTATGTATATAGCATTTATGTAAGTGTGTAGGAAAAACTGCAAAAAATTGAAACTCGTCATAGTCATATCACCGTCATCATCAGATTCACCTTGGAACGTCCTATATACATACATATACTCGATCTCATCTCGAGATACACTTCCTTTGTAGACTGCACTCCAAAACACAATTTCATCTCTCTGGACTCTGTGGCTCTTGTATTACTCACAGCAAACGATGATTATGCCGAGAGACCCAAGCCTCATTTCCTCTTGCATTTTTAAATAGGCAGCAGCAGCCTCGCCATTTCCATCTGCCTTTCTGTGGTGATGATGAGGACGCTCTGATCCATTTTCGCAAAGTGGGAAGGATCATTACCCACACCCACCCAGAATAATATTATCGTTAAGATTAGCAATAAAATTAAAATTAAATTCACGACTATGCCAATTTTTTTTGTGCCGAAAAAAGAATGGAGAGATATCCTTGGTAAACCCTATTTGGATTAACATGGGCTTAAACCATGATCAGGTGAGAATGGAGATCCCGCCGTAATTAGAATGCAGTGCAAGGAAATTGTTGGAGGAAGCAACGGAAATGATGATTACAATGCGCCTTCCCTGTGTACCCAAAACCGTTTGGGGGATACAAGGCCTAATTTAAAATTCAGAAGAGCCTCTTCAAGTTCCATGTCCACTGAGGAGAAAGGGAAAATCTTAAGAAAAGCCACAGAACGAAGTAAAGGATTTTTTTATGGTTGCTTTACAACGGAAAAGTGGCTTAGGTCTAGGTCTCAGGGAAAATGGGAATTATGTGGAAAAGCGAAAAAAAATGTGAGGAAGGAGAAAGAGAAAATGCTCTTAGAGAAAAAGTCTCTATCTCTGATTCATATTCATTGTGCATCCTTTTTATCATCGCTGTAAACAAACACGTTTATGATGATTATACGATGATCTCATGATCATCATGAATGGGCCTTCTCGGCCAGAAAACGACGGATGCATGGTGTAGTTTTATGAGAATTTCTTGTTTTCATTGGATTGTTTACTAGCTGCGGAGGGAGGCAGAAATGAGGTTTGTGGAAATCCGAGGATGTTGTAATGATGAATCTAATCCTTTTTATATATATAAACCACATAATTTGGGTTGAAAAAGTTGTGAATCTCACAAAAGAAGATAAAAAAGCAACTTTTTTCAAGGGAAAGAGGACAATAGGCGTTTGGCCCTCCGGCAACAAACTGGATATTTCCAGTGAAATAAAAGGTATAAGAAATAAGACAAACTTTTTGCACACGGCTTTGTATAATTCAGAGAATTTGTTGTTGCAAAAAGGAGACTTTTGCTCAGCACTAAGTTTTGAATCTAGTAGGAAGGGGGACAAGACGCAAAAAAACTTATCTGGAGCCTTCACGCCTGACGAATTTTCGAGAATATGACAGTGGCCGAAAATCACGTGCAGGAAGTGTAAAATGAAGTTGTGCAAAACTAAAACAATGACAAAGAGCTGCAGTGGTGAAAGGCGAGAGGGAAAATGTAAATGAAATAGTTAGTTTACACGCAACATGAGTTTGTTGCGTTGATGAGTTTGCTTGCGTACGGAGAAAGTTACTAAAAGTGCGTGAGTTGGAGGAGTGAAGAAACAAATGAGATGAGAGATGAAGATAGTCCTCTCCAGCTTTATGACTTACTTTGTATTTCTCTCGTGTAATGTAGCAGCATCATTCACTTTGCTCCAGAAAAACCGTAAAGTAAATAGGGTAAACTGGAAGTGGGACCCAAGCCTTGAGAGAAAGTAGGCCAGCAGTCCACATAAAATAATTTTATGGGTAATGAATTGCAATGATGATGGCAAACTTCCATTTTCATTCTCTGCTTTTATGAGAAAGGCAAACTTAAAGTTGACAGTTGTAATTAAACAGATGAAACTATTAAAGTTGGAAATACAGTCTGGGATTTCTTTTGGCTCTAATGCAATTTGTAAATTGCCTGAGTCATGAGTTGAATCATGAGTGTATGAGAATATGTGTGTATGTGTGCTTGAGCGACTTCATCCAGAGCTAGCCGATAAACTTTTTATGGGGATTTTTGCAGACAACCTGAATACAAGATTGGTTGGGGGAATGCCCAGATAAAAGGATTTATTTATTGCTTAGATTTAATTAAAAATCCAATTTAACTTGTTCAGTTCTGTTGTTTTAAAATTAAAGTTGGAAATACAGTCTGGGATTTCTTTTGGCTCTAATGCAATTTGTAAATTGCCTGAGTCATGAGTTGAATCATGAGTGTATGAGAATATGTGTGTGTGTGTGCTTGAGCGACTTCATCCAGAGCTAATAAATTATTAATGAGGTAGCCGATAAACTTTTTATAGGGATTTTTGCAGACAACCTGAATACAAGATTGGTTGGGGGAATGCCCAGATAAAAGGATTTATTTATTGCTTAGATTTAATTAAAAATCCAATTTAACTTGTTCATTTCTCTTGTTTTTAAACAAATGCTCGTAAACAGTAAATGTATGCAGTTAGATCTTTGTCTGAAACCGCAATTTCACGGGTGAAGACACGGGGTAGACAGGTATACATGCACAAAGAGGTTTTCTTGTTTGAAATTATACATTTAGCGTTTTTTACAACGATGATCCCTGGTCCAACTTGGTGTATAAAACTACTAAAGTTTGGTTTTCAGTTCAGAATACTTTGTTTTAATTAAAAGAGAATTGATTAAAGTCAGCAAAAGTAAAACTGATGTAAGAAAGGTTACCTGGGTATAAAATTTATATTTCGTGCGTCAGCCGCGTAATAGATATGCACCACTTTATAGGTCGTTTTACATTTATTTTTGTCGCACAGATATATCTTGCAAAACATCATTTTAATGGATTTCTTTGCAGGCTCATATATTTTACTGAATTTAAAGT
>JAHZMY010001210.1:0-11439 GCA_027743915.1 Seira sanloemensis
AATCTACCCAATTTATGACGGACACAAAGTCTGCGACGAACGCAGGAATATTGCATTTCAGCACCGCATTATTCCCACGAATCACGTACTCAGAAACGATTTCTGAAGCATAGTGTTGTGCCACGACTAAAAAGAAATTTATAATAAAAAACGTACATGAAAATCAAGAACCGTGAAAAACATGAGAAACTCACATTTAAAATGGGCATTGCTCGAAACAAGTACATATGTATATCTGTAATCCAGCAATTTACCGCATGTGGAAATGACAACCACTTGCTGACGTGTGTAATTTCCATTATATTCTCCCTGCTCATTTTTATCTTTTCTTTGTCATGTTTTTTCTGATTACAGCCAATTTTCCTACGTTTCTTCCATGTATAAAAATGTGAAAAATACCGCATTTCGAGAATTTTTTGGCCAACTTCCTATGCACCCGCCATCTCAAACCATGTCCATTGTTTCGCAACATTTTCAATTTTTCTCACGGCACTGACCATGGTTAGCTTTAGGCGTGTATACATACGATTCATCAGTTTCATCCATCCATGCAACAATCTGGAGAAAATCTGCGACAAACGATGGCATCTCACATTTGAGTATACCCGAATTCCCCTTAATCACATACAGATTGTGGACTTCCGTAGCGTAAAATTGAGCAACAGCTATAAAAACAGAAGGGAGACAAATGCAGTCTTCTTCTATCAAAAGTAGTGCTTTGTATTACATTAATTCACTCTTTCATCCAATCCTGAAGTCTTCCGTGATGATCAAAATGTACACAATTTTTCTACACCCGTGAAAACCACAATATCCGATCTGCTCTCGCTCTATTTCCTATATCATTGCGCTCTGTACCAGTAAATTTTGCTTCCATAGCGTACGTATTATCGTCTGAATCGAACCAGGATGTGACAGTTAGAAAGTCAGCAACAAAGGCTGGGATATTACACCGTAATGTAACGCTATTTCCTCTGATGACGTGTTCATTATGAACTTCAATCATAAATTGTTGGGACACGAACTAAAAGAAAAAAAATCAAACACCTTATAATTTTGAAGTTTATCTAATCGAGCCAACAAACTAAAATTGACTTCGTATATCTATTTTTACACATACCCGACGTATTACAAATTATATAGTAATCGATTTAAAAATTCTAAAGCAAGCCATAAGAATGATCTTCGCCTTAAACAGTGATTATAATTTCTTTGACCTTCTGACCTTTTACATCTTTTACATCCCACCATGTCACGCTTTTGCCACTTGTTTATCTACATATGAATGCAATGCTTTCATTTGACAAACCATAATTCTTTAAGTCGGGTGTGTAAATGTCACCCTCGGTGCTTTGCCACTCGGTCACTGTTAAAAAGTCTGCGACATACGATGGGACTTGGCATTTCATTATTGCGTTGTTTCCTCTGATGGCATGCTCCTTGAATGAATCAACTTCATAGCGTTGTGACACAACTGTAAAACGATATTTTTGCTCTGCAAATTTTCTTAATTGTTTATGCAATAGTACGTAAATACTAAATTTTGTTCTAATACACCATCCAACCATGCAATGTAGCTTGTCATGTTGATGAGCGCTATTTATAAACTTCGTTCATAAATTCTCAAAGGAGAAAATTTTAAACACCTCATCAATTTTAATCTTATCCAGCTAAAAACTACGAATCTAAACTAATCTCTAATTTGCCTTATTCGATACATTATATGCTAATTAATTAACAAATCCTAAATCAAATAAAATAGTAACCCTTTTCAGCGACTAATTTTCTTGACCTTCTGACCTTTTACATCTCCACCATGTCACGCTCTTGCCACTCGTTTGTCTTTGAATAGAATGTTTTCACGTTACAAACCATAATTCTTTGAGTCGGCTGTGTAAATGTCGCCCTCAGTCGAGTGCCATTCCATCACTGTTAAAAAGTCTGCGACATACGATGGAACTTGACATTTCATTATTGCGTTGTTCCCTTTAATGGCATGTTCCTTTATCGGGTCAATTTCATACCTTTGTGCGACAACTGTACAAAAGATATTTTAAGGTGAATACTAAAAACTCTATAAATAAATATTTTTAATGTTCTGCAAATTTTCTTGTTGTGAATGCAATAAACTATAAATCTTATATTTTCAAATTTCTACACGCCGTACAACCAAAGCGCAACTTTTGATGTCATGAACGTTCATTATGACATTCAAGCATGAATATTTGTGACAAGACTGAAGGGAACAAATAATCTACTTCAGCTAACGAATTGAAATTGGACCATTTTATTTCTACCTTTGCGTATATCCGTCGCATTATATCAACTAAGAAATTCCAAATCGAATCAGAAGGAATCCTTTCGCTTTTACATTGTTTAATTTCTTTGACCTTCTGACCTTTTATACATCTCCACCATGTCACGCTTTTGCCACTTGTTTGTCTACGAATAGAATGCTTTCATCATGATACAAACCATAATTCTTTGAGTCGGGTGTGTAAATGTCACCCTCGGTGCTTTGCCACTCGGTCACTGTTAAAAAGTCTGCGACATACGATGGTACTTGGCATTTCATTATTGCGTTGTTTCCTCTGATAGCATGCTCCTTTCGATCTGGATCTACCTCATATCGCTGTGAGACAACTGTTAAAACGATATTTTTGGGTGAGAACTATAAACTCCATTTATATATGTATGTACCATTTTAAGACTGCGAATTTTAAATATTGTTTATGCGATAGTATTTGAATGCTATATTTTCTTTCCAAATTGCTGCATCTTATGCAAACAATCTCAGTGCAACCTGCCATGTCCGTGAGCTTGTCAAAATTATCGATTTCTTGCACGATACCATATTTATCATTCCTCGTAATGGACCACTCGGTCACTGTTAAAAAGTCTGCGACATACGATGGGACTTGGCATTTCATTATTGCGTTGTTTCCTCTGATGGCATGCTCCTTTCGATCTGGATCTACCTCATACCGCTGTGAGACAACTATTAAAACGATATTTTTGGGTGAGAACTAGAAACTCCATTTATATATGTACCATTTTAAGACTGCGAATTTTCAATATTGTTTATGCGATAGTATTTGAATGCTATATTTTCTTTCCAAATTGCTGCATCTTATGCAAACAATCTTAGTGCAACCTGCCATGTCCGTGAGCTTGTCAAAATTATCGATCGATACCATATTTATCATTCCTCGTAATGGGTACGTCATCCTGGAACCAAGACTCTACAGTCAAAAAGTCGCCGACAAATGTTGGCGTGGAGCATTTGAAAATTGCAGCATTTCCTCTGATAACATCCTCCTCAAAAACTTTTGCCGTGTATGGTTGATTCACAACTAGAGTGAAACGCGTAACAATATCAAAATAAGTGAAGCTCAAAATTCTTGCACTTTATTTTTATCTCCGAAAATAAAGTCTAAATGCATGTTTCCAGAAACAACATGACAAGAATATTCTAAAAATTCACTATTTGGGCACATGTTCCACATCTTTATTGAGTTGAATGTAGGGATTACTACTTCTCCCGACTTTTAGAGCATCAAACAAGTCATAAAAACTTCTAGTGCGTGATGCTTGCACGCACTCACTCACCGAGTTTCTTTTCCCCCGTTTGCCCCTAGATATTTTTACTTGCCTAAGTTGCATATGAAAAGTAAACGATACAAAAAATCTTCTAGTCTTACACCAATATGCATGATACTAATAATATTTCCACATAATGCAAATGCATATTAAAAGCATATATCTATACAAAAAATCCTACTCGTACATTCATGAGTCATCCTTCTGTTACCTCCACCCGCCATGCCCTCATCTTCTTTTCGGCGCTGGAGCATTAAAAACTCTCAACCTACCATACACATCATTTTTCTCAATCGGAGAATCGTCTTGAAACCAAGAGCTCACTGTCACAAAATCACCAACGAATGCTGGCAAATTGCATTTCATCAGTGCAGAGTTTCCCCGGATGACATGTTCTTCCCACACGTTCGCCACAAAATTCTGACTGACAACTAACACAAAATAATTTGTTTATCATGGTTGGGGTAAAAAAATGAACAAATTATATCCACTCCCCTATCACATTAAAAAGACATTAAAATCAACGAAACAACGTAATGCAATTCGCAATACAAGCGACATTCTACTTTTTATCCATTTCAACACATCCATTCCTGTATAAGTATTTGCAGAAAGTACAAAAGTTCATGTAAAACTCAAAATCTCCTTGCCTATAGTAAATCATATTATGCACTTTTTGAATCAAACGTTAATAAAATGGCCAATGAAAAATTGTTTAAAATTCTTTTGACTTTTCGTCTGTTTTTCATCTTTTAAACTGTCCTAGCCTCAAGACAAGCATCCTTGTAGTTCAGACTAAACACTTCAGCCTTTAAATTATTACAGCTCATCAACTTAATCAAAGGTTTCTCTGACCTGACTAAACTCATCTCATTTGTGACTGGGTAATAAAGCACATCCTCATATCGGACCACACATGGCCCAGTCAAAGGACTCGTAAATTAGATGAAATTGTGCCTAAATTATTATCATTAGTTTTATTGTCTCACGGACCCATGATCATAATGGGCACTCCAACACATGCTTTCTATCAAAGCTAAATGGATCAAACGAACGAGTCTATATAGCTTTATACATACTGCATCTTATGAATTCATTGGCCACGATAAAAATTGCATTACTCCATGAGGTGTTCTACTTTCAACTATTATAGCCCAACTATAATTCAATGTTGAGGTTTTAGCACCACCCACCCAATACACATGATTAGTTTGTAATGTAAGTAAAGATACCCTTTCTCCCAAAGTTATCTGTTCATGCTGTATGATAAAGTGCCTAAAAGTTTTTGTAGTCATATTTCACCTTATTAGAACTATATAATGTACTACTGCGCCTTGTGAATAACCTTTGAGTAAACAAACACGCCTTCATTATTACGCCCAACATTAGATTAATAAAAATGAACATTAGTCTCTGAATCATTATATCATAATCAATCCCTTTCCCTCTATTTACTCGTACGTATGTCTTTGAATTAATGGATGCTCTCATTGAATTTTTTATGAACTTTATCCTGGAGAGAACACAAGGAACATTCATACCCGCACGAACGTGGACATCCCGAGAATGAATGGTTCCAACTGAGGAGCGAGCCATGCAAATGTATGTTTGGGCATGAACTTCTTGACGGTAGTCCTCAGCACGGAATGGTGGGAAGACCAGTGCTCCAGAAGCCAGTACCTAAGAAGATAAAATAGAGAGAAACAATGAGATGAGTCAAGAATTACCGGAATCTTCACAAAACTGAGGTTGGCTGGCATTTACTTATTTGTATGAAAATTAATGAAATGCTGCGAAGCACGCCATGACGTGAATGAGAATGAGGCTCATTCATAAAATGAAAGTAAATGATGGACTGCTTTCATTTCTTACTATACATATAACAAATATACTCCAACTTCCTACACAACAGTTTTTTTACAAAATTTTATTGATTGCTTCCCAGCATCCAACGGGAGAATGCAATTTCATTTGATGAAACTTCAAAAAAGGTAAAGGAAATTTGAAACCGGATGGCGATGAAGTATGAAAAGGATGAAAATGGAGAGGATTTAGATAAATTTTGTCAGGTAAGCCTATTACGGTTCTGCCCATGCATACCATTCCGAAAGTGATTCTTTGTTCACAATTTTGCACTGAAAATTAAGAAGGGCTTAAGAGATAATGTATAGGTTTGAGCTATCCTTATTTATCCATCATGCACATATACGGATTTCAAAAAAATAGCAGAAGTCAGGGGATCAAAGAGCTAACTCATTTGTTTGAAATTGTAGGAAGGAATAAGAACACGGAATGTAAACATATCCGAGGATAATAATGATGGAAGTCAACACGGTAGGTGTTACACTGTTTGCTCCGCTCATGTTTGCATCTCATTTTCAGTTCGTAAACCTCAAAAGGTGTGTCTACAGTTTGGAAGGTGCTGTAACAGCAAGACAACTGAAGAGAAATATTGCCGTTTTCATTTGAATATGCACGCATAAATCCCTCTTCCGAATAATTTACTGCGTTATTTATGTTTATCGTTGAATACTGAATAATAAAGGGAAGGACAAAACTGGAAACGTTAAGGCTATCTATTGGGTTGATTGCTAAGCTGAAAGCACCAAAGTCTTTCGAAAATACAAAACACAAGTCCTCATTATCCATGACATGTCAATCTTTCTCCAAATTCAAATAAATGCATGCAGTAGAATATAACGCCTTCATTCTCACGTCGATCAATTCATGAAATTAGCTTCACAATACGGCTAATTAGAGTACAACAGTTCTTCTTCAGGACATAAATTTTAGACTTGTATACCATTAATACAAATTCGACACTGATATCGGTGCAGCATTGATAATTTTTGAGGATATGCTAAACAAAATATGACAAAAAAAAACTGGCGTGTTCAAAATATTATACTCAATTTACTTTTTAAAAAGCATGTTCACAGAGTAAAAAGGAAACACTTAATGCACGGAAATATGTATGTTTTTAGGTATGACCCTTCCCAACCAACCCTCCGTCTCATCATAATTCTGGGAACAGCATTCCCCTAGAGTTTCTCAGAGATTTCTCGATTCCAATGCATAAGAGATTTGATTAGATTTTTGTCCGCCTTGGGTGTTGCCCCGTGCTATATTGAAAAAAATATTCGTCATTCAATAATATTTAGTAGAATACTGAATTTCTGAAAATCTGCAGAACATTTTTGGATTCAAACGGCATAAAACTTTGGTTTGCATGGCTAGGACTTTATTCCATGAACACAACATAGGTTTGAATGAAAAATATATAAAAATGTATGAACCAGAAGTCAGCTCAATCCATTGTCCTATAAAAAGGACAGGAATTATTTCAATAAGCATTCACCCCGCCATTTAAAGTGCATCGGTCTTTTAGACTTTTGCAATTGTTTTCTTAAAATTTTACTCAACAGCAGCATCAACAGTAGCTTCAAGGCAATTAAATGAGGTGTTGGATATCTCTTGGCTTATAATAGGAAATGATATTGCCACATAAATTTTGCCCACTCACGCACATGACTGAGTCAAAAGAACATCTTCATGTGGAATTTATCGTCGCATTTTAATTCTGTGTTAAACAAAAGTCTGTCCTACGCACAGGCACGCATAAATCATCCTTTTTCCAAAAAGGAAGGCAAAACCGGTATAAAGTTATCGATACTTCTATTCATTTAGTACGTCAAACAAAAAAGAGAATAAACAGCGCATTTTTTAGATTCAGTTCAAACCTTAAAAAGGTAAGGGCACTTTGGGTGAAGGAAGACGTGTAATTCGTTAAAAAATCTGACATCAGAGATGATAGAACAAGGGTGCCAGCTGCTCATAATTATATTTTCATTTACCAATGCTACTCCCAAACTCACATCCATTAGCAAAGAAAACTCTCCCGATATCGTCACGATCAGCTATATCATTGTACTTTCAGATATTCTTACTATCAGCTCCTTACTTGGAATGATTAAAGGTTTCCCCTCGTCATAGTCACTTTGTCGTTTTTATCACCCTTCTCGGCATCATCTCATATTCTCAACAAAAAATGAACAGACTCCAACAGCCTGTTGTCTAGAAAGAGCAACATGTGGGCTAGCAAAGAGTGAATCTGTATAAGAAAGCTTCTTATACTATTTTCACATCCGTTGGATCCAGGACGAAAATTTACTCTGGTAAAACTCTTACTCTAAATACAAATGTCTGTATTACAGTATGTGCACATTACACCTTCGCCTTTTCGTGAGTGCCTTGATTGCGCAAATAGTCATAATATTACTATATGAACGAAGCAACCACCCCTCCTGAAATCTTGATCGCTTCCATCTGCTACGCATTATTCATCTTCACAGTAAAAAGCCCCAGCTCATATTATTGTTCTCATTTATACGTGGCACGCACTCGAAATCAGAATGACCTTTTTTCTTCATGGTGTCCATAAAGCGTTATATGGGATGGTAGGAATAGGCACGACCGAGTATTGAAAGTGGTTATATCGACAAATGAAGCTTTTTATACATGTATTCAAGTTAGATAAGAATCCACGCACTCTGTTGAAAAAAGTGTCCCACAGGCCAAACCTACCCATATTTGTCGATGCAGGCAAGCATTTAGAGTAAGGTAGAGTAGAGAGATTGCATCCTGATCCTTATAGGTAAATACGAACCATTTGAAGCACGTCCGAAAGCAAACTGAACCCTTAAGAAATGTCTCACAGAGTCTTATAATCTTCAGGTTCAGATTTCTTGAAAGAAAAAAAGTGGCCCTTGTCTTCTGTTCTTTCCGAAGAAAAAAGGTTCATTTCATTGATGCTGATAATCTCAAATGATTAGTTCATACAATTCCGACCAGACATGCCTCCGCCTCATAGCGTACATCTTTTATGTAGAAATAGAGACAAAAAAGTACTGGAAAAGGCTCGTATCCGGCCCTTTAAGTCGCTCTACTTGCTTTCAAGAAAGATACACATCCTTAGCATTTTCATGTGAGAGAAATGTGTAATTTAATATATTTTTTCAATCTGTGAAGAAAAGCTGAAATGAACTTGCCCGAATGAACATCTGCCGGTCCATTCTTTTCGGGTTACAACAAATGCAAGAAACGTGCATGCTGCAAGAAAGCAACTTGCTTAAAACTTGAAAGATGTACTTGTTTCCTTTCGTTTTGTAAGAAGAGAGTACACGAGTGTACAATGGTCCTTTCATGGAACAATTGTGGAAAAAATCCCCTCGGGGAAGATTGTGAAGGAAGAGCAGATGGCAATAATGATGGATTGTGTTTTAAGAAAGTTCATGCCAATACCTTGGGCTTTGTTAACCAAGGTCAAACATTGGACACAGAGAAGAAGATGAAGAAGAAAATGGTTTTGCATTCGTGTGGGATCATGCATGACCGAAAATAGAATTGCAAAACCATTTGGCAAACAAGTTTTAATGCCCTGATCCGAGATGCTGAAGACGTAAAATTATACCTGGAAAACAATAGCAATGTAAATCGCTCATGATGCCAATACAATAGTATAATATTTAAAAGTTGTAGTGAAGGCTTCACTGTGAAACTCTGTTAAACATAAATGTATTTTTTGCAATTTTATTTGAAAATCTTTCAATTTGTATCTTTCTATCTGCATGCCCATATCTGTTTTTGTCTGAAATCCACCGGTAAGATTTGTGGCTAAAGTAGGCATTATTTTAGGGAGATGTAAACTTGACATTCAGACGTTCATTGTAGAGTAGCATGGTTAAATGACCGCTTTCCGGTATTCCTCGGAGTTTGCTGTCAGGGCTTTTAGTAGGTATCATATCAAATAGGTTTTTATATCGATGTATCCGGAACAGCAAAGCATACTGCATTAAAGCTGCAGAATAGCTACAAAATGATCTCTTTGCTCTTTGACTGGTGCTGAGGCAAAAGTTTCAGAAATAAATTTAGTAAACAATTTCTGATAAAAGAGTAAAACAATATGTTCAAACGGCAGGAGTAAGAAAAATGAAAATACGAATACGAGCCTGTCTTCCGAATGTAAAAATGAGTATTTTGTGGCAAATTGATATCAACTAAACTTAGAAAAATCATTTGTTTTTTCCAGTAATGTCTTTATTAACCGTCCACATGGAGAAACGAGAGTCCCGGCTTTTCTACCCAACTGCCACAAAGTTTGTAGAACTGCACAGATACGGAAGTTGCTTGCAGTCTGAGAGAAAGAGCAAGCAAACGTTGAGCGTTGGTGGGTGAAACGAAAAAGTAACGGACGGTATTTCCCCTATAGCCTATAGCTGTGCATTCCCTATTAATATAACTTTTACTCTCACTCTGAAGCAATACCGAGATAGCCTTCCTCTCATGTTACCCGTCTTTCATGACTTTTTCGGTGCTTATACCTAGAAATTCATACGATCATCTGCTTTTTCCCCAGTTTACGTCTACCAAAACGTTTTTTTTTTCATCCAAGAGAAATTCGCGTACACATGTATTTCCTTAGTGCATACATGCATAAGTTGCATCTGAAAGAAAGTTAAAAGGAGTTGATATACACTTACCCAGATCGATATTCAATGCCAGGAGGGCAACGACACCCACCAGCAAAAATTGGCGCGGTAAACCCATGTTACTGGGTTTTAATACCATTTCTTGACTTTTACTCCTGTATGACACAATAATAATTCCTCTCGTTAAATCTCGCCATTCCTTTAACGATTTCATGGTTATCTTTATTACACGCACAATGTAGAGCGCAACTCGCAAATTTTTTGGCAGTCAGCTGGCTTTCCTTTCAAGATGAGGAATGCAATTTAGTGACGCCAACTATGTCGGGCTACATAAAACATACGCACAAAGACACACAAAACATCACTGATTACATTCGAGCACATTTAAATACGCACACTTTCTTTTCATTCATGGCATTCATATTCATGATACGCATGCATATTTTTAAATATTTGATGACGACGACGACGAAGCGTTGATGCTGGCATGTGCTTGATGAGCTAAAATAAGAACTTTGATCAAGAAAACGACCGTGGATAAATGAAAATGGAGGGAGGAATGACATAAATGACACACTGAGCGAAAAACGTGAGCACACTTCTCCGTAGCTTTGAATCGAATAATACTAATGCGAGGAAGGGAATCACTGCAAGAGAAATACTATTCCTCGCGTTGACGTTGACTTTTTGATAATCTGGGTAAACATATCCATGACTTTACAGTTTTTTTTGCACAAATGCAGCGATGGCGAAAAATGGCAATACAAGAGATAGAGATCACAATGCCAATTTTTAGATTGACAAGTATTCCAATGCGTTGGCACCAATTACAGAAAGAACCTCATATCTTTTATTTGACAGTCGCACACGTTTCGATACCTACATGAACACACACTTTTACTATCACTTTATACGGAAAGGATAAATTTATATCGATAATTGATTGATGGCTCATATAATGGATAACCCAATCACTTTTTTTATATCATTGCGCAAGTCTGAGAAAGGAAAACTTAAAGATGATCTTTTGCAAGAAGGTCGTAATCTTTAACAGAAAATTCACATGCATAAAACAAGAGTACATACACACTTGATAGATAACCCACTTTCAACAAAATTTTATTTTTATTAGCTCAAACAACCAGCATGTAGCTGGGATATTGGAATCGCGCGATATGTAAGACTTACCAATTAATTTAGTATACTTTGTAGAAGTAAAGATGAGAGGAAGCAATTTCTTAGAAGCACAGATAAACTACACTTATATATGCAAATGTACACGAAAATCACTGAACAACACTGGAGAAATGATGACTAAGTGTGTATCCTTTTCTTGATTGATGTCTGAGGG